>WAAG01038190.1:0-16989 GCA_013390105.1 Tichodroma muraria | reverse complement strand
TCAGAACTGTTGAAAAAGAATAAAGCACTTGGAAGTGTCCACAGATTAATCTTGAAAAAGTAATTTTTGGTTTCCATTCCTTAAAAAAGCAAAATCCCTATTACTTAAGAACTGACAATATCATCAAAACTTACTTTTTTTCCCCACCATATGGTTCCCTAGTGTTTAATTCACTTTTAACTTTTATAATTTTTCCACAACAGTGCATTTTTTCATGGTAATTAAAAGAATCCTGATTGCTCTTTCAGTTTGAAGGTTTTAGATAAAAAGTATAGANCACACAGATTTGTAATGTCTCCTTTTTTTGTATACCAGTAGAAAACGGGGATACAGGAATACAAATTGCTGTAGGGAATACAGTACAGCTGCTACAAGTACTTGTTGGCAACTGCTTGATACCTCTGGCCAGATACACAAAGCCTGGTGCAGCCTCCTTCAGCTGATGGCATACACTTGTCCTATCAGGACTCATTTGGGGATCAGGAAATTCACCCAGAGCTGTGTCTCAGACCAAGCCTTCTGGCAATGTTTCTCACTAAACCTGGAACATTACTGAGAAATTAGGCCACATTGAGCAGTTTCTGCCATTAATTTCTCATTTGCAGTCTTCTTTCTGCTCCTTTGCCCACAGTCTGTCTATATTTGGTTCTATTTTTGCGCCATCTTCTACATGTTCTCCATGGAAACACAAGCTCAATATTATTTTAGTTGAACTAATATAATCCCAGCATAGTTTCAGCGCACTCGAAACTGGGACTCTGCTTCCTTGGCTGCATAAGCTGAACTAGAACTGAGAGCCTCAAGCAAAGTAATTCAGCAAAGAGCTCTGAGATTCAAGCAAGGCACAAAGTCCTTTTTCACCTTTTTGACTTTAAGCACTTCTATCACCCTCAGTGCTTTCCCCATTTTGCCAGGGCATTCATATTTTAGAGGTTTTCCCACAGAGTTATTTACTGGGTAATGTCTTCACTGAGAACATTTAACTTTAAGTCATAAATGGCGACTTGTTATTTTTATTATTCTGTAAAAGCCTTTTGTCCACTTTATTTAGCATCATGAGCCTTTGCCTACAGTGAATTCCACTAGCACTACAACCAAAGTATCACGGCCAACAACTCACATTATACATGAGCCTTGGATAAGGCTGTGGACTAAGCCATGCAAAGAATCAGTGAGTGGTGTTCTTTCCTCTTTTGCTTGCCAGCATTATTTAAAAGTGATGCCAGAGCATTTTTCACTTAAACCCTATAAATATAGCTCTTTGAACATGTTCTGTTGTTGATTTAAAATTTAAACATTTAATTTAGCTTCCCATTAAAACAAAATTTCACAGGCTCCTCTGAAACGTAGCATGCTCTGAGGCAGCTTTCCATTGTGAGGGAGAGTAACAGCTAAATGAGATTTTTTTTCCTCCTAAATTGAGATTTGGAAATTACATTAAATGGCATTGTTTATTGTAGTGAGTAAGAAAGAGCACTAAAAGGATGGCTCTGCATTCAATATAGTCTGGCAATTTCTGCTTTAAGGGCTTTATTTTCTGAATCACTGAAATGAAAGACAGGATTGCTACTGATTGAAAAATGAGTAGTACGATGCTCTAAGAGCCCGTCTCAGATCCTGATGAAACCACTGGAAAGCTTTAGACCAGCAGCCATGTAAAGAGAGACATGCTTCCTCTGGATCTTGTGGAAATACCTGGAGAAGGGCACTGAAAACCACGAAAAAAAAGTCTGCGAAGGGAATGAAGGTCTGCTCATCTCCAAATAGTGCAGGAGGAGCCAGAGAAGTAGGAAATTTGGATCAAGGCCATTAGGCAAAACAGTGATCTCTGCCAGGTTTGCCCTCCTCCTGTGGTGTGTGCTTGTTGTCTTTTCCAGAGAGCTTTTGTTCACCTTCATGAAATATAAATAAACTCCACTGAACAGACTGAGTTGGATTTGTACTGCAACAATTCCAAATCTTGCATCTCTTTTCCCGTTTGAAACAGCGACATCACAACTTGAACCCCACAACCTTAAAGTGAAAACAGGATTTTCTTACCTACAGAAGTCTCCTTTCCAAAATGGGTGTTCACTCATGGCTGATATTATTTGCCTAATTTCCCTACTCTGAGAACAACTTAAGCATCCATCTTGTGTGCCAAGATACAACAAATGAGCAACTGCTTATGCTTTAATGAGTACAAATGAAATTAAAAACCTACATGCTGCATCTTGTTTCAAATCATATAATGAGCAGAGATCATGTTCTTCTGTATTGGGAGCCTTTCCACCAACTCAGATCCTCAGATCCAGCTCCTAGCGAATTTGAAATTGCAGTGGTAGCAACACAAGCAAGAAATTGTGAAGGAAAACCACTATTTGAAATAAGAGTGTGACCCTGTATAACTTACCAAATAGGACAGTGTTTTTTTCAGTATGTAGATTTTAGCAAGTACTGATAAATGACGAAGCCATGTATCTCTATGTTTTATGGAAAAAAAATTAGGATTTAATACATTTCTGCTATATCTAGGACCTTATTTTCAGAGCTACAATGAATTGAGAATGGAATTTGTTAATATGAATTCAACTCGATTGGAGCCATCTAAAAAGCTTCTATGTCAGCTACCATTTCTCACAGAAACGTTTCTTCCATCTGTCCTTCAAGAAGAGTTTTTGGAATGATGAAAAAATCCTTTATTTTTAATTAATTGTAGAATTGTATGACAAGTATTTTGTGCAGCCCTGTTTTGCAGCTTTAGCCCAGAGAAATTGTGGAAAGCCTTTTGACAACATTCCCCAGAGAAATGGGTCAGGAAAATGATCACAGTGACAGTAGTGAGAAAGCTCATCCACCCCAAAATGAATGGAAAACATTCACTGCAAAACAGAAAGGGCCAATTTGGTTTCAAACTCAGCTGTAGGTTCAAGAACTTCTACACTTAATTGCTCCCACACAATAGCTGTAAAGATAAATATGACCATTTTTCCATTTGTAATTGGTGCAGTGAGTTCAGAATCTTTTGGCAGTTGCCAGGTTTTGCAGTTGAACTGGTGGCATGGATATATCTGCTCAGGTTCCTGAGAAGCTGAGCTCAATGCTAAATGCTCCTTTGCACTGTTTGATTTAGAGGTCAAATTATTTTCAGCTCTGAGTAAAGCAGGAGAGGGAGGAGGGAGGAGTAGGGAGGGGAATTGGTGGTAGACAGCTTTGTGTTTTACAGTCTTTTCTTCTTGTAAAGACCAGGCTGGTGGTTACACGAGAATGAAGTCTTGAGAACTGTTGTTTTGCATGTGTAATACTGAATAAATTGTTCAGATGGACTAAAAGCATATAAATGTTTACAAATATTTTTGTGCACCTGGTGTGTAAAAACGAACGTAGTTAATCCCAAATATTTTGGAGCACACCACAGATGTCATTAGCAGTGACATTTCTATTCATGCAAAATAATATGTAATTACCCAGTCAAATCTAACCTGCTCATCCTCATGTGCAGTTCTCTTCTGCCAAAGAGCTAAAAACTAAATGATAGCTCCCCTATGTTCCAGAGCTGGAAGCACACTGTGTTTTTCAACAGCCATCCACCGCAGACCTGGTGAATCCCACTGCTCAAATTAGCAGAGCACATGACTCGCCGCCTTGAATCCCAGCATCCAGCAGAGGAAGTCCTCATTTGAGAGCCAGTCATGGGCTGAGAAATCCCCTCGGCGCAGGGTCGCCTGCGTGACTCCAGCGGGGTCACATGCAGGCGGCGGCGCGGGGCGCTGGGCACACCTTTCCCCGCCGCCCCCAGCAGCTGTCATGGGAATGATCAGCTGCCTATTACATGCATGCATGCACTTCCCTGCCTCGGAGCACACAGCCGTAATACGCTCTGCTCACAGGGAAAAATTTATATCCCTAGTTTGGCGCAGAAGGGCAGTACCCCCTTGCCAGGCAGCCCCTGCGACCGCCAGGCGATTAATTGAGTAATTTTCCCTGCTTTGTTGAGGGCAGTGGGGAGGGAAGGACAAAATCTGCACCATCAGTAGCAAATTTATTGCAGGATGAATTAAGCATAACCGGCCCTGAGGGATTACCATGCTCGCATGAGCATCAAAAAACCAGGGTCCACCAGGCTCCCTAGTCAACCCAAGCAGTGGAGGAAAGCATTTTCTTCACAAGCTACTTCTTCAGAGGAGCAAAATGTCTCATGTCCCTCTTCCTCTTTTTATCCCCTATGACCTCCTTAGCAGCAGTAATTCATGCCATATAAAGAGGAGAGGGCCTTTTAGGAGTAGTGTGTTTTTTGTGAAGCAGAGCTGTTAGGAGGATGTGGCGTGCATCCGTACGTTAGGAGTCCCTCAATAATGAATTGCAACTGAGGAGAAAAATGGTTTGAATGGGAACTGATTTTGAAAGCAGTGAAAGCAGAATATTCCTTTCCTCTGTGAACTGATATATCCTACGGGGCTGCGAATCTCTGAAAAAAAAATGCCTTTTTGCAAAGCAATGCTGCCTAACTTAAATCAAAAACAGAGATAGGTGTATAGTAACACAGACCTGCCCTCCGAAGGACATGGCCTGAACACAAAAAGAGGACATCAAAGAAATCAGCTGGGCATCTCCAGTGGCAGATGCAGAGCCTGTCAGGTATCTGCTGTCATGAAGTGTCCTGGATGCTGACCATACATCATTGGTTAAGGCCCATAAACTATCTTTAGTGTAGGAAATTGAGCAGAACATGTTTAAACTGCAAAACCAGATGATATTAATGCTACTACAAGCTCCGTTTGCACAGTCTACATATTTTTCTTTTCTTCTTTTTTCTTTTTTTGAAAGCAGAGTCATCTTGTTGGCCTTTTAAGTATGTACCTGGAACTTACTGGCAGTAAAACTTTGACCTTTTCAGTGATGGGTAATCATGTGATTTACCATCTTGTGTTCACCATTTTATTTAAATTGTTTATTTAAACACCAACGTGAGCACTGTCCATTATCAGTTGACAGCCTTCTCTTTACATATGTAGTTTTAAAATCAAACAAACCTTCCTGGGTCCTGCTCATGTATTTCTGTTGACTTCAGAAGAATGCTAATAATTTCTCTTATCAGAGAGCTGGTTTTCATGTCATTCTCTAGCTCCAAAAAGCTATAAGGCAAAGACAAAGCAAAATCTTATCAGTTCTATACTTTGTCCTCACAGTTCATTTCCACAAGAGTGCACATAGCATTGATACAACCTGCTTTTCCAGGGAAAATGAGAGAAATATGTGCATGTTACATGACAGTTGTTAAAGATGTGAAGTGCAGCTTTAAATTCTAAGTTTAAGATAATATCATGTTTGTTTTTTGGAGATGAAGTGCATAAATTATTGAGTGTCTGACTATTTTTGCACAAACTTTTCTTAATGATTGAAATCCTAGTTCTGAAGATTACAGTGATTGTCAAGATCTCTTGAGTTACCAAAACGTTATACTCCCCCACTGAAAGGACTCACATCTGATGAGAAAGGAAAATTTGTGATCTTGGCTTCCCTTAATGTTTTGCTGTTAGTCCAGAGCCAAAAGAATAAGCAGAGAAGCAATCTTGGAGCCCAGAGAAACATGTGGTTTCTGTCTACCACAATAAGTGACAGACCACTCATGGCCTGTTCTTATCACCTTTAAAATTTGAAGGTTTTGACTTTGGTTCAAATGAATCTGGATTTGTAGGAGGGGTTTATTCCCTTTTTTCCCCCCCAGTTGCTCAAAAGTAGTTGGCAAATTCCACTGTTGCTGCAAAGCAGTATGGACCCACATGTTTTGGGGTCAGATCTTGGAACCAGGAACTTAGCCAGGTGTTTGGAGTTATCATTTGCGTAACAGGCTCTGCTGATGTGTGTGGTGGATTTTGATAAAACCTCAGTGCTGTTGAGTTTTTCCTTAGGAACCAAGTAGAGCTTTTGAGTATGAGGCACCAGGAAATTCTGTCCAGTTGCAATTTTCTTCAAGTCCCCCAGTTCTGTGTACCATTTCCAGAACAAGGGTAGGACACTCTCAAAGGGATCAACGGCCACAGTTATAAATGATTCCCTAGTTCACATCCTCTTGGTCTGCAGAATCTGGGGGCTAACTGCATACAACCTGCAAGGCCAGTCTGCTGCAACATCCTTCTGCCCAGGTGGGAATGGACAAAGTGGAAAACAGAAAGAAAAGAAGATTTTTTGAGTTCAATACCAGACAGTGGTTTCTTGGTGCTCCCAGCACTCCTGTGCTCTGACTTGGAGAAAGTAAACCAAGCAAACCCACAAACCTTCCCAAAGCATTCTGAGGAGGGACAATATTTCAGCATCCACAAGCTGCCTCTCGATGCATGGTGATCTTTAAGGAGATAAATAATAGACAGACCATGGCTGTTTCTTGCTTGGTTTCCTACTTTTGCCCTCTCATGCACAGGGGCAAAGACATTAGCACAGCATAACATTTCAGTGCCTGTACCTGAAGAAATCACAGGTTCCCTTGAAGAAGAAGTTGTTTCTATAGAATATCCCCACATGAAGTCCAAGTGCCTGATGTCAAGGCACAGAAAAACTTCAAATATATACAACCAAAACTCAGTCTGTATTCAGCAAATGCACTGGAAAATATTGATAAAAATATTAACAATTAACAATTGTTAATTAACAATTAAAAATTAACAATTTTGAAGACTGTTCAGCAGGAGAAAAAACCCTTGACTTTCTAGGTTTGAGTTAGTATTTTTTTTTCCCCAAATGTATTTTACATGTGGAGAAAGATATATGTCAGTTGTATCATATTTAAAAAGATCCTTACCTAGCCTTAACCCCAAGCAGCCTCACAAGGCTACCTTTACCCAGAGAGATACTGGCTAAATTAATACAGACTTAAATTCTGCCAATGTGTCTAAACAAAATATTTTAAGCAGTTTCCAACTTTGGGTCCAGAGATGCCGGTTTGAAGTCCCATTAATTGATCCCAGGCTGTAAAATGTAATTTGGGGCTTGGAGTCTGTGATATTAAAAAAGTAACTTATTAAAGAATTTGCACCTAGACTTACAACATGATTTTGAAGTTGCCTATCTCTCCTTTCCCCCANAAA
Source organism: Tichodroma muraria (assembly GCA_013390105.1). Taxonomy (NCBI): domain Eukaryota; kingdom Metazoa; phylum Chordata; class Aves; order Passeriformes; family Sittidae; genus Tichodroma; species Tichodroma muraria. The sequence goes on along the minus strand of WAAG01038190.1, from coordinate 9,925 downwards.
ATTTAGTTTACAGTGGAATTTGGGAAGATTTGACCCCAGATGACCTTTGCCAGAAACTGTTAAAGAGCAAAAGAGCAAACAGGGCAGAAAGGCAGAAATGGTTTGTTGCACAAAAATGGTGACTCTGTGCTAAGCTTCATAGATTGGAAAGAACATTTTGAAAGTCCAGGCAAAAATGTGACAAGAAGCCAGTTTAAATACGAGCACATAGGTGTGATATGTTCTGAGGGCCAGGTGTGACTTGGGAGCCTGGCAGCTTTGTGCACATTGCAACTTTGACATCAAGGATGAAGAGAGACAGGCTAACAAAGATTACTGATAATTAAGTCATGAAAAGGTATGGCTCACAGTGTTATTGCTTTTGTGAGACACAGAGAGCAAATGCACTATGAAGGGTTACTTGTGTAAAAGGCAAGTGCATTGTTTGTGGCATAGCCACGAGCAGTTTACAAATGCACTTATTTTGTCTTGGTACATCTCTACTTGTAAGCATTTGCCTTGTAATAACCAGCTCTGAATAATGCTCCATCCTCCTGCTTTTGTGTATGAGGAAGAGGTTAAAAGAGAGAAAACAATAAACAGCTTTCTCCTCTTTTTCTGCAGTTGGTGGCTGCTGTTATAATTTGCTGAAGAGGTTTTAAGCACAAACACAGCCTTCAGGATCACGGAGAAAAATACTCGTGTGTGAAAGTGTATGTGCCAGGCATCATTTTTTAAAACCCAGATCCTTTGTTTATAACCAGGCCAAGTGGTACTGACATTAGCAGGGCTCCACAGGCAGAAAACCAGTGCAAATTCAGCTTTACAAATCCTCATTTTCTTTGCCAGTTACAGAAAAGTGATTTATTATCCAACTTTGTTACTTCCCTGAAAAAAAAAAAATCCCAGATGGGATAAGGGCACGAGAAGTTGAAGAGGATGTTCAACTCTACATGTTAGAGGAACATCTGTTTCTCATGGTTATATTTCCCACATAAAACATTATAAAAATTTTTGCTGTGTATATGCATGTGTCCCGTGTGTGCATTCCCACTTTCACTTCTAGCATCCGTCCTCTGCTCGTCTGTGATCAAACTGACTTACAGCTGGGGGGGTGGTGGTGGTGGTGGTGGTGGTTTGTCTTGCTTAGCCATTGGTTTGGAAAAGTTAGGTGTCTGACTTAAGATAGCTGTTTAGGCTGTCTTTGCAATCAGTGGACCAAAAACAATTGCCTAGAAGATGGTGGAGGAATTGTCCTCTGCAGGTGATTTCACTGACTGCAGAGGCAGCTTCGATAAGCTGCAATGTACGTAGCAGTCAGTCAAAGACAGCAAAGTCCTGCTCAGAGAGGCCTGGTTGGCGTTCTGGTTTTACATACAAATAATGCAGTGCATACAGACTAGGGGAACTGTGTGCTGCACCTCTTCTCTGTGCAGTGGAGTGCAGCTTCAAATAAGAACTGAAAATTACTCTGAATATATTAAAATATTTGACCATACTATAGCTCATTTTTGATGTCTACAGAGGAAAAAAATCCTGGTTTAAATCATGAAAAGCTGTTTAAAACTGAACATATAAGAAAATATAATTCATTTTCATAATCACTGCATGGATTTTATTATAGGAAATAGTCTGAAGTCCAGAATGTTGGAGTGAGACTAAGAATATACACCTCTACCACTACATATAATTTCCAGTGCTTTTTGAGTATATATTACACCTCCATGAATCAATATAGCATTACACATATATACGAAACTAAAAATGTATATCCTTATGCAAACAGTTGATTGGTCAAGCAACAATGCCCATCATGAGAAAATGGGTTCCAGAAGGTCACTATATGGTGCATTTCTAACAGGTCTGTGTTAAGAAAGTAACACAGAGCTGTAAAATACCAAGATGTTTGTCCTTTGTCCTGGTCTGTGTACCCCATGTGAGGCTGCTGGACACTCTGCAGTAGGACCACATTTAGGTCCAGGCAGTGAGATCAGAAATGTGCAGTGTTTGTTTGTTTTGGCTGGGTCACTCAGGCACAACAATAAAAAATCCCTAGGTGTGCAGAAGAGGGCTCTAAGGTCTGCTCTCAGTGCTACAGCTTGGAGTGGGCCTGTGGATTGCAGTGCAGAAAATCAGGATCCAGGATTGGGTGCGGAGCACAGGCTTTAAATTTTGGTGTGAGTGTGTGCACCCAGGAGAAAGACCCTAACAACCCAGTGTACTCAATATAACTGTGTGTCCTGGGCTTCTTTCAGCAGGCTGCTTTTTCATGCTTCAGGAATTCCTGTTCTTTATACATTCCATTCCATTTTACATGATCTTAAAGTCCTTTTTGGCCATCCTCTTGTTTTTATAATGCAAAGCAATGTTGGGTGACTGTATGTTTCACATCACTAAGTATATTTCACTTGACACTTCTTTTTCTCTGCAGTTCCTTAGATGCCTTAACATGTTGCTTTCTCCCTCCTGGTGTTCTCTGCTTAATGCTCTTTTCTGCTCCTTCCTGGAGCTTCCTTAATTGATGCATTTGGTTATTTGTTGCATTAAAAAAAGAGCTTTGACTTACCAGTTTAAAGCACTTCCATTGTCTCATGTTGTCAGTTTTTGTCCACCACTTTCTTTCCTCAAAGATAAAGAGAATGAAATTAAAATGTGTCCCTTTTTCAGACACTAATGTGATTTCCTTAAGCGTGGCTATTCTGCATAAACTTTCTCAGGGATCACCACTAGCTTCAAAGGATTTTTTAACAAGCACAGGAAAAAAAAATCCTGTCTGGGTTCAGTTCCTGTCATGTTGGAAAAAGATGTGACCAGTGTTGGGTTCATGCAGCAATATTTGCTTTTAAATTAAAGATGTGTTTAGATTTGAAGTAATTTTTCTTCAACCCATGAATAGTGGGAAACAAACACCACTGTTACGGTGAGCTATTTGGAAGAGCTTTGAATTTGAGCAAAGTCTAGGGAAAAAAGTACTCAGTTAATGACTGGACTCTTCCAAACCTACTAATAATCAGCATTATGCAAAATAAATGTTAATCCATTAAAAAAAAAAGCAATGTTTTCCTCAAGCATCTGGAGGATGGCTCCCCCAGGCAGATTGCAGTGGAGGGGCAGCAGATGGAAACTGTAGTCTGAGCCCGCTCTTAACCTACAAGCTTGAGATGCAGACAAGCAGTGGGAGTTTGCCCAAAAATGTGAATTAGCCGTGGCCGAAATTCCTAGACAGGATTGCCTGTGCCTGGTGGGGACCCCACAGGCACGCGTCCCCAGCCCCAGCGAGGAGCCCCGTGGGGATGGGGAAGAGGAGACAGGGGAACAAAGTGCTGCAGCTAATTCAGCCTTTTCATTTCCCTCAGCTGGTTTAAAGGAGGGAATATAGAAAATCCACAAAACCCAAACAAGCCCACCCTCATTCTCCTGAGCGGGTGCGCTGCTGTGGGTGGGCTGCTCCAGCACAGACAGGAGCAGATTTGCCCCCAACCCCAGTGAATTCTTCATCACAAGATGCAGCTACAAAACTGCCTGTGAGGCAGGATTCAGCCCTGGAACATGCAGAGGCTGGGGTTGGCTGGCCACTGCAAAGCTGGGGGAAAGCAGGTTTTGAGGCTTCGATGCAGGCTGGGGTGGGCTGGCAGCTACATCCCTGAGGAAGACTGCGAGGTCATAGTCGGGAAGGGCTCAGGCAGAGTCAGGTCGTGGACACTGTTCCTTTCTCCTGGAGATGTTCAGACTTGCAGCACTCACTTGAGACTGCGACAAGGCCAGGTCTTCCTCTGCAGCTGGCCCTAGGGTGCTGCAGAGATGGACTGAATTCCTGCGTGGATTTCATGCCTGTGTGGACTGCATTCCTGCATGGGCTGCATGGGCAAATCTGGGCTGAGGATGCTGAGGATGCACCAGGACACCCTGCAAGTAGAGGGGCTGGGATTGCCAAACAAAGGACAGTACTGTGACAGCAGGAGTTCTTCCTGGGTGGGTTTGGTAGCTTTGCTGTCTGTGCTTTTTCCTTCTACCCTATTGTTTACCATTGTGTTTCCTTTAATATTATCCTCACCTTTCTGTTTCACGGGGCTATGAAGCCATCAGGCCCAGAGGTGGTGCAAATGAGCATACCCACACCCAGGGGGACAGCACACAGGAAAAATTCCCAAATGCCTGCTCCCATTGCTGCTTCAGTTTGCAGAAATCCTCTGCAAAATCCAAGAGTGCTTTGGGAAAAAAAAAAAAAAAAGAACAGAAACAAATTTTGAACCATAAGTTTTGATCCTCAGTTCTGACTTTTAATTGTACCCAGATACCTATTTTAAGTCTTTCTGAACAAAAATCCATTGTGAGTCAGTTTTCTTTGTTTGGTCCTTAAGGGACTCAAAGATTTCTGTCTAAGTTTTTAGACAGGACTCAATACCTTGTTCTATCTGTTTCTAAGGTATCTTTCTGGTTGTCTTTGTAGATCAACATGATTTAAGCAACTTTTGGTAATGATATGTCAATACTAGATTTTTTTGCTTATAACACGAAGTAGGAATGCACTACCCTGTCCATAATTATGATACTGAATTTAATGATTCGGTATTTTATGATACTGAAGATCATAAATTTTTTTGGCTGTTGGGACTACACTTCTGTTACTGTGATTTTTTTAGTGTTTAAGGAAAAGAATAAACTCCATTTGCCCACTTAACTTTAAGGAAAAGGAAAGCTGTACTCATATGTCAATAATGACATTACATTCAAGTACTTCAGATGCAGAAAATATGGGCTCTGGAATATGTTTGTATGATCTCTTATGGATTGCTTGAAAATATTAATACTCTGCATTTAAAAACATACACCTAAACTTCTGCAGTGTGAAATCATCCTCTAGAAAGCATAAGGCACTTTTTACGTGTTTAGTTTAGATTTTTGATCAAATTTAATCTCATTTCTAGGTTTTTATAGCATCAATATCAGCCACATGTCACTTACATAATCCGTTTATATTTTAATTTAGTGTCTGTATATCAAATGTATAATGTACAGCTGGACTCTGCACAGCATTTTCTACAAAAGGCATAGGGAGTTATTAGCCAATAAGAAATACATCTGGCTTTGGTGTAGCAGAACTTTTTCAAAGACAGAGAAATTTCTATGATAATTAAACTTGATACTCCGAGAAGGACAGAATTCCTGCTGGAGTATTAGATCTAGCTCAAAGGCTGGGATCCTGGTGAGAGGTTTTTTTTTTATGGCTAATAATCGATTGTATATTACTAAAATACTTAAGAAAAGGTGCAGGCAATTATTTGCAGCTGTTACTTGGTGACTCTGTCCAGGTATTAGACAATCTCTTACACACTAGCTTAAGAATCTTTCATATTTTTGCTTACAGTCAACTGAGCCCTGAGCAGATGAGCGTGCTAAGCTGTCTGCCCTGGTGCTTCCGTACAAAAGACTTTTAAATTAAAGAAAAAATTTATTTCAGCAGTTAGGTTATGTTTTCCCTTGAGGTTTCTAACACTGTTCACTTTCATTGCCACGGATGTTTCCTCCTTCATGGTAAAAGCTTTTTTTTTTTGCTTTTTTTTTNTTTTTTTTTTTTTTTTGTCCTTGCAGTCCTTGTTAGATTGAATAAGTCAAGGTTCTACTGCTGCCTTTGTGTCGCTGAAGGGTCGGATCCCACAGCCCTCGCACCCGGCTGTGGGAGGCACTCGGAGAGCTGGGGTTGGAGGGGGCCACAGGTAAAATGAGAGAGAATTAAATGGAAAAGACAAGAGGTTTGCCTGTCTGCAGCTTGTTCGTTGTCACCTACAGCTTCCTCTTATTGAATGGATGGCTTTCTTTTTAAAGCAACAAAGGCTTCTCTGGAAAAAACTAAAATACTTGCTCAGTTTTACTCACTAATTTAGGACGCAAGAAATGTTAGTTTCTTCTCTCAAACACCAGCAGACAGATGGCAGAAAAAATATAGTAGACTCTGGACTCCCACTGAAAGCTGACCTAGTCTCACCCCTGGCTTTATTGTTTTTCTTTCATAATTAGCTTTTGCTCAGCTTTGTCATTTTCATAAGCCTCAATATTCTTCAATTAACAAAACAGAACAAGAACAACAAGAGCTTAGGCAGCTCATGAGGTCACTTCTTGCAGGGGCTGGATTATGGCACCAAAAGAAGCCTGAAAAGCATGTATTGATCCAGTCTGACAGTTCCTGCCACATTAAGCCTCACCACAGCTGTGATATAAAGGCGCTTAGAGCTGTTATCATAAATACCATCCACTATCTTTAAAGATCATCAAAATTGCTTCACATTGTATAAGAGTTATTGTCATATAATTTGTTCAATGCATTTTAACAGCATAAATTGGTTTAGCATTTTAATACTAGCTTAAAGGTCAAACGCAGATAATTTAAACTAACATTTATCCTATGAAAGTTATCATATAAGCTCAATTTACTGAATGTGTGGAATGAAAAACAGTCATCTTTATTATTTTGTTCATTTATCTAGAATCTAAATGTAGCCATTTTTTTAATTGTTAAGGCAATTCCATTTAAGCTGTGAAAGAACATATTTGAGATTATTTGTCAAAGTCTATAGTATTTAGAATACGATCCTGTAGCAAAATAATGTCTTACATTTTGTTTTGTAGAAAGAGGATTATAAGAGAAGATCATTTTTTATGATAAAGAACAGAAAAATACAGCTACAGCTTTCATGATGAACTGAAACTATTAGGAAGAAACATGTCTACGATCTCAACCCCACCCACAGCTGGGTGTCTGCTCCTCTATGGTCCGCTGTGCACAGAGAACTCCTTTCCAGCTTGTGGCTCATTGAACCAAAAAAAAGATGGAAGATAAACTGCTGTTTGAGAGAGAGAAATAAATTAGTGATCATATGGGTGGAAGGCAATACAGTCAATAACATCAGCGAAGACAAATAGGCCAAGTCTTCTTGTAAAACACACTTTCCCAAGGGGGACTCCTGGAGTTTTTCTGCTGTAGGCAAGAATTGCAAGATACTGGTATGACCGACAATAAACTGTTCAATCAACAGAGCTGCAACAACAATCAGGTCCCAGAGGAACCTTCTGTTCCCACCCAGAATGCAGCTGGGGGAGACTCTGTGGGCTGCTGGTCACACTGCCTGGGTGGGATGGCATAGATCCTGAGACTGATCTGAAGCACAGTCAAACCTAACACTTGAGCTGTCAGGGGCTTGTCTGAGATGTGGTTTGTTCCAGTCTTTCAAACGGTTGTGTAAACAAGTGTTTGGAGGAGCAGGAACTGAAGCAGAGGTTTCCAGCATAGTAAGAGACTTCTCTACTCATCTAGTGGCAGAGATAATTTCTCAAATGATTTGGCCATCTACATGCTTAGATTTACATGTGTTTGAAGCAGAAGAGGGAAAAGCAGTAAGGTAAAATCACATATGTTAACTTTCATATAACTTCTGAAGCCAATAGACAATTTCCTGGATCATTCTGACTGCATTTTATTTGATCACAGTTTCTAGAGTCAAGATATCTGCCCAGTGCTTGTCCACAGTTTCAGTGTCATCTACTTTGCAGGACTAATAGTCAAATTTTTACTGGGGCTTGAGCTGATATCCTCAGAGCTCCCCACAGCCTCGAGGCACCCCTCTGTCCATCTCATCCTCACTGGGAACCTGCTCCACACTGCAGGATTTGGCTCCTAGGGTGGCTGCCAAGCTCCTGCCCTCTCACTCTTTGGTGGCTGTTAAGAAGCATGTGCAGCATTCAGAGCACCATCATCTATTCGTGGTGAGGTGGGGGAAACACTAGAACCAGACACTTAGAGAAATGTAAAGAAACAGCAAAGCCCAGGGATGATGCCTTGAATACTCAATCGGCATCCAGGGATTTGCAGCCAGAGACCTTTCCAAGCCAGAGGTGTTTCCCAGGCAGGTGACAAGGGTAAGGGCACAAGTGCTGGGCACAGGCTGGAGGAGTTAGCACCAGTGCATAGTTTGGAAGGCTCCCTTGCTTCCTGTTTTGTCTGTTTAGCCCTAATTTCATTCAATCTGCACTTTTTTATTTTCGTTCCAATATTTTTCCTTCACTGTTTGAGCAGTCTAACCTGATGAGACAACTCCTAATCTAGTCTTAACTCTCCCATGTTTTTTCAAGCCTGATGTTTGTGAGCATTTCTAACAAGCTTCTAACTGTACAAATTAGCTAGCTTAATAAGCATTATAAAGGAGCATAACTGTCTGCATTACCAGAGGTCTTGCTCGTTATGATATTGTGAGATGAAAGATTGAGTGCATGAATCGTTTGTAATAACAAATTTGACTTATTATTCTATTCATGAATAGTCCAGAAAGCAAGCTGGTTATGTCAAAAAGTTGTATAATTGAAATTTTTTAGACTTTTTTTACTTCTTTTTGGTATTTTTCCTCTGGAGACACAGGGGTAGACGGAATCACTTTCTTTTTCCTTTGGGGCTCTTTTTCCCATTCTTATTAGAGGAAAAAGAAACTCGCAAAATTGCAAAAACATTGTCACTTTAAAATTTGGTCTTAGTGTCAAAACAATAACAAAAAGATAGACCTTTTTCCTCTTTATCTAGAAGTAATAACAAAAGGATTGAGGAATTTTATCCCATTGGACAAATAATTGGCAGTACTGTTCCTCTTTTTCATTGTCAATGGAAATTTCTGGTGTTGTTCCTTCAGTGAGATTCACAGTTACAAGCAGCACATTGTAAAATTTGCTGATAGTACTCCATACTCCTGGCAAAGCACACCTGCTCTCCTCTAGGCTATGCTTCATTTTAAGACGTGAAGGAGTGTCTGTGTCACATGTTTGAGCAGAATCACAGTGAATGTCTGAACCACCCATGAATTTCATTGTTCTGTTGCACTCCAGAAGGTGTGCTGGGAATGACCTAGTGTGCACTAGGGTTACCATGATCATTTCAGTTTTACCAACTGCTGATAGAAAAAAACACACCTGATGCCTTGCAAAGGAAGAAATAACAGGAAGCATAAGAATTACTGTGTTGTTTTTTTTTTTTTTGCTTGTTTGTGGGGCCGGGGAGGGGGTGGCTGGCTGTGCAAACAATGTTATCATTTATATGAAAGGCAGAATTAACTTTTTATTACCATTTTTCCTCCTGTATCTCAGAAATGGCATAATTCATGAAATCACCAGAATTATGTGGAGAGGATTAAGAGATGCAAAGTGAGATGCCAAACCCTAGTTTCCTTTTCATCTTTACAAGCTTCTGCAAGAAGTTCATGAGTTTTAGTAGAGTTAATCTGATTCATTGAGATCTAAAAGAGCCCTCTCTTTAGATCACAAAGTCAGCCTTGTTAATAGCATATACTGAGAACAATTTGAAGTAGCTTCTGTGGTAACAGATATCATATCTTTTATTTAGAAACACTACTTACTGGTCTAGATGTGTCACCATCACTGTATTGACATTATTCCAATAGTAATCTTATAAAGAATTTATACAAAATCTTTAAGGAGTTTCATTTTGCTCTTATAGGATGTGGTCATATTATTCGCATTTCTAAACATGAGAAAAACAGAAGAAATGGCACACTTGAGAGGTGAATTTGCCCATGCCCTTACTTCCTTCTTCTGAATGAGTGTTCAAATCTGGAGGAGACTCAGCCTGTTGAATTCACACAAATTCCAAAGGCTATTCACATAAACCTTAAAATTTCTGCCAGAGTGTACCTTACAGCTCACTGTCACATTGGTCCCAGAACCACTGAATTGCAGAGGTTGTAAGGGATGTGTGGTCCAACATCTGGTCCAACTGCTCTGCCCAAGCAGGAAACTAATCTAAACAATGAAACATTGTTTGGAAATTTTGAAACCCTATGAATGTCAGCTACATAAATTACTGTTAGAAACCAGGTGAAAACAACCCATGCGCAACCAGAGATTTAACAAAACGAGTTCAAACCCTTATAATACCTATAGGTGTAAA
>WAAG01038189.1:19366-34139 GCA_013390105.1 Tichodroma muraria | reverse complement strand
CAAGGACATTGTACAAAGTCAACACTGGAGATTAGGTCTTCTGCCTCTCAGTCTTTTGTTCTTAACACTGGGCCAATACAATAATATGTTTTTTTCCAATTTGTTATTAAATATCTACTTTTATATTCCTGTCCCTCTTTTCCATGTTTTTCCAAAACCTTTGGAAACTGTTGGTTTTTCTTGAGTTCCCTAGGAANAAACTGTTGGTTTTTCTTGAGTTCCCTAGGAAACCTTCTTGCATCCATTTAAATAACAGCATCTTTCATGCTCACATCCTTTGGCCTATGCAAGCCCTCTTTATCTTCATCTAAAGCTCCAGGGGGAAATGCTATTCATCTTTATCTCCTTGGTTTTCCCTTCTCTTAGAAAAGCTTACCAAATTCTTTAGATTTCCTTTATTCTAAGCCAGATTTGGATACTTCTGAAGCTCTAGAGCTTGGGAATGTGGGTAGTGAAGTTAGAGGGGACAGAATTTGAATTCCTTTATCGAGTTCCTTTTATTCCTCAGATAAGGGTCCATCACTGACTGTGCTACAAAATTGCAGAATTACCCTGTGTCTGCTGATGCTGCTTAAGCAGCACTGGAAAAATAGTGTATCTGTTGAAATAGGGTATCTGGAAGGAATTATTTTGGGTCCTTGGAGTCATTGCCCAGTTGGGCAGTCAGGGAAGACCTCACTGCTGTTATTGCTGCTTGAAGGGAGGTCGTAGTGAGATGGGACTCATTGTCTTCTGCCATGTCTCAGATAAAAACATGAAAAGAAATGGCCTTAAATTACGCCAGAGGAGGTTCAGTTTAGATGTTAGAAAAAAATCCAAACACTGAAAGAACGGTTAGGCATTGGAATAAGTTGCCCAGGGAGGTGTTGGAGTCACCATCTATGGAATTGTTCAGGAGGTGTTTGGATATGGCACTTGGGGATGTGATTTAGGGATGACTACTGTGGTGCTGAATTGATGATCTTGAAGGTCTTTTCCAATCTTGTTGATTCTGTGCTACATCAAAATTTTCACACAATCATCTCTATATATCACTTTCCTCAGAACTGAGAATGTGAGAGGTCAGCATGGGAATTGCTCCTCAGAGACCTCCTTGCTTTGCTGTGAGACCCTGCTGATTTGCAAGTCCATTGGACACTCAAATGGGCCTGGCAATATTGATTTTATCACAATCTTTTAACTCTTCTCTCCTGAAGACAGGAATTCAGAGTGCCCAGACACCCGTGATCTAACACAGCCTTGCTGGGTCATGCAATGAAACCCAAAAGCTGTGTTTCACCTCCTTCATTCAGCACAGCTACCACAGGTTGCCCACTTGCAAAAATGGGCTGTGGAGGAAAGACAAAAAATGAGCTCATGGTAATGCCACGTCTCAGAAATTACTGTATGACTATTTTCTTGGTTGCTAAAACAAGGCACAAAGCCTCCGAAGAAAATATTTATTAAGCCACAGATGGCAAAGCTGAGCCTCTGATTTCCCTAAATCCTTAAGAGGATTGTGATATAGCTTATAGGAGCATCTTAGTGGCTGGATGCTCAGCCTCTTATTAGATATGTCATCCATCTATGCACTCACAGTGACTTGAGGAGAGTCAGTGTTTGCATTCCAGCTTTGCTAATTGCACACCTTAAATTAGGGTAACTACTTTTTCTTTGTTTTTTGTGTGTGTGCAATGCTGGGCTTCCAAGTACAGTGCAGCAATCCCATTTTCTATGTCTGATTTTAGATATGCTGTATCTGTCTTCTTGATTTTAGTTACAAAACTGGGAGAAAGCTGTAACAGAAAGGTGAATGATCAGGGTAGTCATACCTTTGTTTTGAACAAAGCATAGAAAAGCACAGGATCATACCAGATAAGTACAGAAAAATAAAGGAAAAGATGTAATTACTTTTATTGATGTGTTCTTTTTTTCTGAGATGCTGTTTTACTTGCACTCCTTTGTTGTTCCGTGTCCCCTGAAATGCCCATCTCTTGTTCTGCTGCTCTTACTCATCTTTATTTCTTTATATTTTACAGTTGAAGAGAGATGAGAACTGAAAATGTGTTTGGAAGAGATCACAGTAATCTGTGTCTAGTCTTGGCACAGGCTATTTGCAAGTCCTGTCTCAGTTGTCTTCATTACACTGTCTTACACACTGCTGGGGTTCTCCAGGTTCCTAGTGGTGGTGGTGGTGATGGTGGCTCCTCAGCAAAATATGCTCAGTCCAGACAGTGGACAGTACACCGTAATTTTGTTGAAATTTCCCTCATTCAGATCACGACTTTTCTAGAAAATCCAGAGCAGCTTTTCTAGTAGAGAATGCGAGGAGATGACAGTAAATGTGATTTTTAAGGGAAAAGCCAGGGCAAGAGATTTTCCTGATTGTCCATTTTTAGATGAGGGTAACTTGCACATTTCCTGAATGAAAGAAAAAATGAGCCAATGTGTGAGGATGCAGGAGAGATGTACAGCAGTCCTGTGATGCCACCCAAGTGAGCAGAAACAAATTTCCTCTGCTGCTGGACCACATTTCTCAGGTTAGTTCTCAGTGCTGATTGTTTACTATCCATACCTTTATTACTGAGAGAGAGTTTTTGAGCTAAGTGCTGTGTGGAAATGGGCTTGTGGATGCTTGGTCCTATTAGCCATCTTGCCTTATTTAGTTTCTGCAGCTTTAGGGAAATGAAACTTTGTATATTGCTTGACAAGATTAACTGGATGTAGGGAAGTTACAGTTGAGTTTACATTAATGTTATCTTCCTGTCAAATTAATAGATTTCAAAGTGCTGCAAGCACCCAGATCCAAGGAAGAGAGTCACTTTATAAGGACTCATGCACTAGATTTTAACAAGTTGCAGTTAATTTTTGAACTTCACTTTTTGCAACAGATTCTCAGAAGAATTTTGTGATATCCACCGAAAATTACAAGCAGCACATTACAGTGGCTGTGCTCTACTCCCTTATGTATTCTGTGGAGATGAAAGAGCTAAACCAATGCAAAGATTAAGATTTAGCATTCTATGGTTGTTCTGCTCCAGAAGAGACCTAGGGACAGTCCAGCATGGATGCAAGGTGAATGGTCAGGAAAAGAAGGTCCTGGATTGCAATGGGGAGTGAGAAAAATGAGCAGTGTAAATATAACTGGAGAATTCAGCAGTGAGTACATTCAGTTTTCAATTGCCATGATAATAAACAGTAACAGAGACTGTGAAATGCAATTATAAATATCTGAAATAAAGTCAGTAAGGATAAAAATTAGATATGCTGTAAAGTCTATGGAGCTGTGATTTTTCCACTCCTTAATGGAGACACACCTACCAAATTTGTAACTATGACAGAGGAAATATTAGTTCATAGCACAAATAATAGTTTTTCCTTACTGGAAAAGGAAAGACTTCCTAATTCATGCAAAACACAATAATACATAGGGAAGGGTTTTGTGTGTTGACTTTAAGAATATATCCAATTTTTTTTAATTTCAGAAAATCTGATGGAAAGTGAGTCTAACTGTACAGCCATAGGTATCAGCTGAAATTCATTGACTGTCAGGAGAAAAAAGAAAATGCTGCTTATTTTTGAATAGCAAAAGAATGCTGTGGTTTCTGGTTAGCTCTGAATAAGCCATCAAGGATGAGTTGTTCCTTAATAGCATGACAGATTATGTACTGAGCAAATACCCTGTGCAGGACAGAGATCATGTGTGATACAAAGGAACCATGCAATTACCTCAGGGTCCTGTGCTGCCAACCTTGGCCACTTGTCCAGGATTACTTAAAGTTGTGGGATTTGGAGGTTAACTTGCATAAGGCTGGATTCTGATTGCAAACCTGTTTTGCTGGATAATTCACACCTGTGAATATTTATTGGTGATTGCAATGTTCTGGAATCTGTAGGAGGATTCCTAGATTAGCTGCTTTTCAACCGAATTCCGTTTTTGTAGGGTAGTTTGGGGTGACTGTGTTCCAGAAGAGTCAGGTGAAACTGGGGAGCACGCAGGGAAGGCTTTGTGCCTGGCTTAGGTGTCTTTGAGATTTGCTCAAGACTTTCCTCCTTAATTAAATGGGTGTCTTCCTTGACTTTGATCTTATGAGTCATTCATCTAGAAACTACTTACATTCTGCAAGACATCCCTGAATAAGTCTCTCAATTTATTTATATCTGTAAGATGATTTAACACTAAGTTAATGATTTAGGGACCTATCTGATTCCCAGGAAAGCTAGTCAGAGATTCTCACTTGTCCCCATCTAACCAAGTGGGTATAACACCTACTTACATTTAAATACGTTTTACATTTCTACAAAAGAATTTATATTGCTTTCTAATACCTTGGATGCAGAGCTTTTTATAGATTACTACCCCATAAATCGTTAATCCTTACTTTTTAAGTTATCTTTCATTAGAAATGGAACAAAAACCAAAGCTACAAGTACAGACCTAAACCCTTCACATTTTGAGAAGTTCCAGATACAGGTACCTTGAACATAAACTTCACTCTGTGGCTTTGGATTTAGACTAAACAGAAAATAAGCCTATTTTCAGGTTCCAATTTGAACATATGGTAAATTCTTAGAAAATTATTTGGCCTGATGGGCTTGTGACACTGGGAGGTTGAAATCAGAAAAGGTAATTCCCTTGCTCTCTACTGAAAAGCAGTAAAATTGATCTGTTCCTGATATTTTAGGGAGATTTGTTTCTAGAGACAGCAGGGAAAAGCTAGTTCAGCCAGAAAGTGTTCCTGCTTTCCAGGACAAATCTGTCTGTTTTTCTGTTACGTTGTCATTGCCTTCAGCAGATGGGGAATTAGTAGCCAAGGAGCAGAAGAGCTGCTAAAAAATTCTGTCTTAGACTTTAGAAATCTAACGCATGGAAAATTAATTCTTGACCTGGGAGCTGCTGGTTTATACAAGCCCTGGTGGCACCCGGCTGCCTCACGAGGGAATCTGGAAAGACGCTTGGGAGTTTAGAAGCTGAGCAGCAGCACCCTATGGCTGTTGGTGTCACTGAGGCATCCAGTTCCTCAGGAGCTGCCTCGCAGGAGGGTGCTGAGCTGGACTGGTGGGAGCATGGCTCCGGATGAGCACACAGGACAGGGAGACAATAATTAGTGCAAAGGCGTGTGGGGGAACGTCTCGCTCTCGCCGGGGACAGCACGGAGCCGCACCACCCACGAGGCATCACTGGGATGATGACTTAATTGAAAAGAGTTGCTCAAGCATGTACCAGGCCTGGCACAGAGTTAGAAACTTCTGCTTCAGGTAATGTTTTAACAAGTTGTTTTCTTTTTTCTGTTGTCACCTGAACCAGAAGATTCAGGTGCCTGCTTATTGCGTAGATACACCTCGGGTTATGCACCAGGTCTGGTTTTTTTGATTTTCTTTGTTTTGTTTCTTAAAGTGGTTGCATTCATGTGCTCAGCCTCTTCAGCACTTCAGATCCCAAGTGAAACAAGAAATATGAGGATGCAGAACAAAGCCACCCTGAGTATACAGGTGAGAGGTGGAGTGTTCTACTTCATTCCAGAGAACAGGAATCATATCTGGTCAGTCAAGCTTTTATTCCAGCTGCAATTTTTATAGAAAATATTTTCAGGAAAAATAAGCATTTGGAGTAAGTTCCCTAAATCTAAATTATGTGGGCTGATTTATAACAAGAATTGAAAGTCCAACTCTTTCTTATTGATTGTAGATTAAGGATAAATGCAAAAAAAGTAGCATTAATATCAATGATACACACCAAAGTAAAAAGGAAAAATGACCTACCCTGCCTGACAATTCCTTCTCCTTTGAAGACATCCCTGCCTCTTTTTCTTTCCTCCAGAGAGGCAAATTGCAGCATATCTGAAAGAATAACTAATTTAAGTTATTTTGGAAAAAGAGGAGACAACAAATTCCTATATCAAGTCTCTTCAAACAACACTGAAGTTCCTAGGTATTGAATGTGCTGCAACTTGAATGTTTTGGGTGATGTGTACTATGGCTCTTCCTGGTGATCTGGGTGCTTGCAGACAGAAAAAAAATTAACTCTGCTGCAGCTGCTGCATTGCTGGTCTGGTGTGGTCTGGCTTTGCACAGGGACCTGTGACTGAGGAAAGCTTATAGGTGTCTTCTGCACCACCTTCACTTTCTGGGTGACGTCAGCTCGGACTCCTGACAGCTCGTGACTTGTAAAGTCCACAGGGAAGAGAATATTTTGTGTCATTGTTTGTGAAGGCAGGTGAATAAAAGCTATGGGAAGCTGTCCAAAAGAAATTGGGTATCTTAATCAGATTCTCTGAGTTGGGAAACGAGGTGGCAACCAGGCTCCAGTATCTCTGTTCACAATCTATGCCACTTCCAGGCCTGATCTTACCCTGCCAGGTTAA
Organism: Tichodroma muraria; assembly: GCA_013390105.1. NCBI lineage: Eukaryota > Metazoa > Chordata > Aves > Passeriformes > Sittidae > Tichodroma > Tichodroma muraria. The sequence goes on along the minus strand of WAAG01038189.1, from coordinate 27,795 downwards.
TAAAAGACACATTCTTGCCTTCCTGATGTCATCAGAACTGATGCTGTCTCTCTCCTAATTGCCCTGTGTGTGCGCTTAGTGAAAGGAAGCATACATTTGGAACTTTGTGGAAACACCACTTAGAGCACAGAAGAGTTTATAATGGTGACAGTACGCACAGGTGCCCTCCTATCAGAGAGTGAACGTCTGTCTTTTCTTAACACTGCTTTAAGAAGAGGTGATCAACTAACCCAATCAGCACAGCCTGCACCATACACACTCTGGTGCTGGGAGTGACAGAGATCCAGGTGATCCGAGCCCCGGGAATGTTGCTGTGTTTTCTGTATGGGGAAAGAGAAGAAAAAGTTTAAAGCAGATATCCTATTGTCCCTTATCTACAGCTTGTCCAAAATGAAATAACAGACTTGTTTCTTTATAAGAGCACCCAACACTGTTTCATTTCAGTGACATGGCAGCCTAATGTCCACCAAGCTGGCTCCCAGGTAGAGGTTAACTTCAGCCTAACCCCCTTAGCCCTAACCACTTTTGGGAAAGTTAAGCTCTGCTGAAAGCTTCTGGTGTTGTGTAGGGAGCCTGCAGCCACCCAGTGAACGCCACTAAGCACAGGGATTGCAGGGGTCTGTTTGCAGCCCCTCGTGTGTTAAAGCTGCAAAGTCTCTGGGCACAGTCCAGTTGGATGTAAACAGCATTCCTCTGCTGGGGTGGCAAACGATACCTTCCTCCCTGCTGGGCCTCAAGATGTAGCCAAAACTTGTTTACTCTGTAATTTAGAGTTCATTGTAATCTAAATAGGGATTTTTGCAATGCAAATAGGGCTGTACAGAATGTAATACATTTTATTTATCGCTACTGTTAATTATGACTATATAGCTTATCACTCATCACATAGCTTGGATTGCAAAACACAATGTTTCAAACACACTTTAGCTCTCAGATCATGATCAGTAAACAGAATATATTATACTTTTAGTATGCACTTTCCCCCACAGTATTTTACAATAGCCTGCATAAACTCCATTTTGCAGAAAAGGTTTCCAAGAAATGAAAAAAGAAATATCTTGATTCACGTACAAAGGTAGTTTCTGACTGCATAAAGTGGGCAAAAAAAGTGGCCTTTCATTTGGTTTCCTGGAGTGCCCAGTTGTCCTGGCTCTTACACATCTATGAGGGAGCCTTCTATTAACCCCAAAATTCTGAGTATTAGAAGATCATCCCATAATGGTCTAAGGCTAAAATAAATGATTGCAGTTCAGCATGACTAGAACAGTCTGATGGACTCAGTGATCTTTAAAGGGGCTCAAAATAGAAGTGGAGTGTAGAGGTTCAGGAACAACAATATTCAGTGAAGGAAAAGTCTCCTCTCTCCTTGGCCTGTAGGAGGTGATCTAGGTTTGCTTCTTCTCTAATTTACACCTGTCATAAAGTAACAATCAAGCCCAATAAAAAATGAAATTAAATTACTGCCCAGTGAAAAGGGATTAAGTGGTTAATGTTTGTTACATACCCTGATGCTGAACCTTGACATTCTGACAACACCCACCATTCTCGAGGTGCCATTGCAGATAAATGATTCCCTGCAGCAGAGATAAAGTGCTAAATGCTTTACTGTGGTCCATGAGATACCATGGCCCTTATGCCCCAAGAGCTGGTTACTGTTCTAAGTTAATGTAGTTAGGCTAGGTCTAAGAAGCCTGGTTCTGTGAGTTTTACTAAACCCTCCAGCTCTTCCTGTACCACGCTGTGTTTCAGAGGGCAGTGCAGCTGGGAACAGGTCACCCAGAGAGAGCTGGAACCTCCATCTGTCCAGCAAGGCTTTCAGGACCTGCCAGGCAGAGCCAAGTTTGATCTACATTTGGCAATATCCCCGTGCTGGGAGGAAGGTGGCAGCTACGGATTTCATCCAGTCTCTGCATCTTCCTTTCAGCTCCCCAGCTCCTGTAAGCCCGTGATGAGTGCTGGGGTGTTGTAGGTCTTACACAGCACTCATTGCCCTCTTATTTGAGATCATGGTTGGTCCTGCAAGGACTGCAGAAGTGGCAAGAGATCCCAGTGCCTCAGGCATCCGTCTAAGTTCCCATCCAGCCCATGCACCTGGGTTCCTTCCCACAATAAATGAGCAAGAGGATTAGGTTGTGATGTGCTGCTGGATTTTGGCCTAAAGTGATATTGTGGGCATGGCTGAAGAATATGAGTAGATTGAGGGGATGCTGCATCTTCTACTCCCCAGTGCCTAAAAGAGCTGCTGATTTTAGCTAAATTTTTCCACAATAAATTCTTTTTCAGCAATAAACTTATTGGTGAGACTGGCCACCATAAGTGAGCGCAGTGCTGGAGGGGGATGTAGAAATCAATGCAGATATTTGGCAGACTGGAATATCTGACAGTGTTGGAATTAACAAAGCTGGTTTAGCATTTCCCCTGCCAGTATCCACTCTTGTAAATAGGAATTTAGTTTTTGTTGATATAATTGCAATCAGCAAAATGTTTTGTAGAGTGAGAAGTTCTCTCTACAATATTTTCTCTGATACCTGAAATTCAGAGTGGACGTGACATATTGTTCTACTTTGAGTTTCATTTAATTTGAGCATTATGATAATGCTGAAATAACTGGAGAGTGGTAGCAAGTACTCTGTATTTGAATATATTATCTTAGGTCTCACGAGCTGCAGAAGTTGCATTTACATAGACAGATGGTGGTGTAAGAGCCACCACTACTCTGTTCCACGTTAAGTAGTTTTCCAGTCTGTGTAAGAGGCACTGCTTATTGTGTTAGGAGTACTAGCAGCAACCTGTTTTGTTTATTTTTAAATATCAAAAACCCCAACAACACCAATACCAGCAGTCACTGTGGAGTAGCTGGTGTAAAGATGGAGGCAGTAAAACTGTCATGTTTGAAAATGCCATTTGGGAGCTTCCACAATTTATTTTCTGAATGATTAGGGAGGCTGTCACAGCGTAAAAGATTTGGAAGTAAACTGTCCAACATTCAAAGGTACATGGCTTGTCACAAGAGCAGTTACACTGCAGCTAAATCCTTGGTGATGTAAACAGCTGTCAGCTCTCAATTAAACAGGGATCACTCCGTGGCTTTGCCCAGCCTCTGAGATAAGGGAGCCTTGTTGTTCCCATGCCAGAGCATCTACCTGTGCACAGAGCTGCTCAGCAGATTGCTGGTACCAGTTGTTTCCAATGCACAAGGTACTGGATATTGCCAGGAAAGAGAAAGCCTGACACTTCTTCCTCTACCTGAGGTGCGTTGCTGTACAAGGGTCAGGAAAATCCCTCCTGGCTGAAGTGCAGGGACGAGCCCAGCTGACAGGGCCGCTGGCCCAGGTGTGTCTGATGGTGCCATGGCCTCTGTCTCAAGGTTACTGTTGGTCATGGTGGCACCAAGCAGCACTTTCATGCTCTTGATTGAAAAGAAATTGCCTTGTCTTGCTGTGTGCTCTGCCTTCTCTCTGTGTGATGTACCTAATGTAGTCATGAACACAATGAAATATTTGCAACCATGTACATGTGCACAGGGCAGTCTGGATTAAAACAAACTGAACAAGCTTCACAGTATTTTCTCCAAGAACCCAATTAAAAAGATGTACTTTCCATCGCAAAGATGCTATCAACCCAAAAATCTTACTTTATATTCCCAAGACAGATCATTAATAGTATTTCAATCAAAATCTGATTAAATAACCCTAACCTGTTTAGTACAAGCCCTGCAGAGCCCTTTATTTTTTTTAACTGGATGAAAATAATAACAATACCATCATCAAAAAAGTTAAAAAATATGTATTTGATATTGAGATAATTTAAACTCGTTTCAGCAGAGACTATAGACTAGGGGCAAATCTTTTTTATAAAGCTGCTCTGTCTGAACACCAGTGTTTATGAAAGTCCCATCCACTAAATCTGTGGGTCTGTCTCATGAATGTTTTATCTAATTCCAGTGTTGCTAGCATGTCAGAGGGTTGTGCTTTTTGGGAGATTTCCAGTTGTCTGGTAGAAATCCAATTGCTTATTCATGGATGAAATCTGATCAAGATGGAAGATACTGCAATGAGTGGAATTACCTTTTGGCTTTGATGAACTGGTCAACAACTGGAGAGAGAGGCAAAATTCTATTATATATAATTTTTTCTCTCCAGTTTTATTTATTTTTTTTCCCTCCCCTCCATCCTTGCACTTTTCTCTGGGCAGTTGGCAAATCCATGAGTGCTGTTAATGTTGCTCCTTGGCTGAACATCAAATGTGTATTTTTGAACACAACCTCCCTATCTTGCACCTCCTGAAATGCCCCGATCCTGTTGGCTCAGGGATTGTACTTGTTCTTGGAATATCCCAAGGGAAATCCCATCACTTTTCTCCCATTCACATGACCTAATGATTATTTGCCTGATTTTGCAGCTTCTTTCTTTTAAAGTCTGAGTTTTGAAGTTTATGTGTTATATTGGACTTCAGAGAACTTTAAGTCAGTTCACTTCTTTTAGCCCAGGCATGAAAAACTTTACTGGAAATTATGTGGTGTCCATGTAAATATTGAGATATAGTTGAGCAGTGGACATTTGCCTTAAAGACAGAATACAAACAATGAAAATACACCAACCTTTAGCCCACAGCCATTATCTATGGTACCTTAGTAATAGATGGTACCTTGTGCAGAGTTCAAGGCTCTCATATTTAAAGACTGAGGGATTATCTTTTCCCACAGAGTTAAAATGTCGTAACTAAACAGTATTATTTTTATTAGTTTAAATTGTATTGTGAATAACCTGAACAAGTACAAAAAGCTCCCATGCATGCTAGTCAGTATAGGATATTTTTATCTGCCATTGCACCCTACACCACTCCTGTATTAACCATCTTAAGCAAAAATATGCCAGACCATTTGGGCTTTAGGATAATGATGTTGTGATTTATTGCACTGTGCGTTTCCATCCTGCAGCAATTACTAGAAGAGCTGATAATGGTCTGCAATTTGTTTTCCAGAACTGGGAATAGCTGGCAGCAAGAGCTGCTCTCAGGGAAAGGCAGTGGCTGTTTACCTGCCCTGCTCAGCCAGTCCAGGGAGGACAGGTCAGTGAAACCCTTGGGAATGCCCAGCGAAGTGCCAGCCTGGTGAACTGAGAACAGATGTTTCTTATGAGGTGCTGCAGTGGGACCCAACGGTATAAAAACTAACTTTCTATTAAGTTTCTATAAAAAATATGAGACCTGACTGAAAGAATGGGTAATATATCAGTTTTTCTGCCCTCCAGTTCACTCACATCAATTTAAGACTCGTCCTCAATTCCAAGAATCAAGTGACGCCACCCTGTTTTTAAAGAGCTCACAGCTCTGGCTATTGGTGGAGGTTCCTTATATTGGAATTTACTGTAAGCACTTGCCATAGTTACATGAAATCTTTATAATCCATAGAGTTAGAGATGTTTCCTGTTTTGAACTGGTTTCTCGGTGACCTTGGTGTCAATGTATTGAGGCTCCACACACATTTTTCAGGACTTGATCCTGCCCATCTGTGACAACAGTTTGTCAGCTGGCAAGAGATGAGACCTGTGAATCTCACTGCAAAGGACAAATATTCATCTTCAAATATAAGCTAATCAATTTCATACTTATTGAGAGTTTTTGGGTTTACATTACTATCAGCAAGGTTGGTTTAGTTCTCTTTAATAGGAAAGGGATTGTGGGCTACAGAAAAATAGTTTGACAGAAGGTGTCACAGTCTAGGTCTTGGTAAATGTGCAGAGTACGATTTCAGCACTTAATAAACTGAGAACATCAAGTGATACACAAATATTTTACAGACTGAGAAAAAGCTTTTTGGCTGCTCTAAGAAAAAGTTGGTCTATATGTTGTCATTGGAGAATGAAGCTGATTTTTTTTTTAAAAAAGCTGCATTTGACTTAGCCTGTATTCTGTCTCCTCTTCTGCTGATACTCCATGTGTGTTTAGACACTGCTCTGCTGTGTTCAGTACCTGGTAATATTCATGAGCAGTCATATAGGTAGCAGTCTGCTACTAATAAATGATTCTAACTGCTTTAGGCTTGGTGTTCAAAATTTTAGAATGGTAAGATGAGCTGTGCTTTATTTAATGGAGAACAATTAAATGGTTTACTTTCCTCACAAGAACTACTTTCCTGTGATATGGCTGGAAAGAAAGAAGGAATCCTATTGACATTCCCATTGGTGAAAGTCAGAACGTCTGGATCACATCCAGTAACAGAACTAAATCCAGTCCTGTGTAAGATGATGCAACCACCAGGGGATTGCAGATGCCAAGCACAGGTAAGAAAGGACTCTGCATTACCACTTCTTTCTTCTCTCTGCTTTCTTTTGTGCTCCTGTTTGTGAGAGTTCTCCCCTGCATTCTCCAAAGTCAGTGGGATTCCCAACAAGTTTTCAGCAAAACCAAGAATAACAATGACTGCAGGCTCTTTAATGCACTTTCACTTTGGCAAGGAGACATGAGTATTTTCCCACCATTCTTCTCCCCATTGGCAGTANTGTCTCCCAGCTCATTTTGCTCCAACACTTCTGAAGGGTTATCCTGAAGTCACTCTTCAGTCAGTAACCAAAATAATCAGGTATTAATTACAGCTAAAGAACAAGGTCCAAAGCGTGATTCATTATAATTCTTCAGTTCATCTAGAGTAAATAGGACCTTATCTGTGGGGCTGCCTAGCTTTTTTACCTCAGTGATATGTGGAAACTGTAGCTCAAGATCTTGGAGGAAACTTTGAACCCACTACACCAGTTCGAACAGGTTTGTGGCCTTTGGCTTTTTAATCTTTGCCTTGGTTCACTGTTAGATTTGAATGATTGCCAAGTACTGTAAAAGCCTGGAAATTGGATATTAATCTTGAAACTCTTATTTAGGTTCTTTTCCCAAGGAAGATGTTGTGCAATAAACATTGCCCATCCATCTGGTCATGGGAGAATATTTTCCACTTTCGTTTCAACTCTTATTCTCAATGAGAATGGAAGAAACTCAGCACTTTGCAAGAGCAGACATTGAAGCTGCAAAGCAATATGAAGATGTCATTGTTTAAATGATTGTATGGTTATTTTCATTAATAATATGGCTTTGGACTCATGTTAAACCTTTTCAGTAAAAGGTAGCAAAATGTTTTGCAAATGATAATTCACAAAGCAAATACTTTTATTTTTGTGTCTTCACAGAATAATTTGCTCTTGAGATTGTAATATTTAAGTGCCCCTACTGGTTTAACAGAAAAAATTAAACACTTGTACATTATTTTAGTCACTATTACATTTATATATAACTCTCTTGAGAAAGTAGGGATTTGAATAATGGTTTTATTTTGGTTCTGAACAGATATATATTAGTACTCCTATAGTTTCTATGGAAGTACACTGGAATTAGGAGTACTTTATAAAAAAAAAATCTTTTCATGTTGGTAGTACAGCTTATAATTCACATAATGGTTTTGAAAACTCTACTATGCATAGCAACCTTTCAGTCTTTTGCCCACATAATTCCTGTTGGTTTAGGAACTCCAGCCAGGGCTCAGTTGTTATGAAATCCAGACAAACAGACCAAATTAGTAATACAAGGGGTTATTCCCATGTATGTATGCAGATATAAATAATACTTAGGATTTATGCCTGGTAGTGTTTTTTAGCTTCAGCTGTAGTATATGTAGAAAGTGGGTAGTATAACCATACCTTGGTTATTTCACTAAATGTCCTTTTTGTGCATTTATTTGATAAAAAGTGGTGCTTCTTTTCATCCATGGGACAAAGCAGTATCCAGGGCTTCTCAAGGACTTCATAGGCCTTGAACTTTGTCCTACTCTAAGGACAGTAACATTAATTTTTCTTTCTGGGACATTTTAAGACCTGAAGTGAGCTGTTGCTGGTTCCAATACATTGAGATTGAGACCAAGGCAGACCCTGATCATCTCTATGAGGAGGTCATGCAGAAAACACGAGGTAACTCATAACTTGAGTGAACAGACCAAAAGGAAAGAGTTCATCAAGAAAGCCTCTGTATTTCTTAAAGGTGGTGTCTTCATCAAGTGCAAATCATGTAAGCCCAGTACAGTTAGGATTTGTCACTTGATTTCTTGAACCTGTTCTGATTTACTCTGGTTTTTGTCTGACCGTCTGCTCCTGACATGCTTACAAAGAGCAAACTCTATTTGCAAGTCTAATAATGTGGCTGAAACTGGTAATTACTATACATACTTCTAGAAGATCTATAATATAATTAGCAGCTGCTTTGAGTTGCAAAATTACAATAAGAGAAGATTTATGTGCTTCCCTTTAACTTAAGCATGGTTTACTTTGATAAATACAATTCTGAGATAAGAATAAATGCATATTGCATTGGGCAATCTTCCCTGTGACACTGAGATATGTATTACCTCTTTGCTCCAATTATCCAAAATGATGTTGCTTTCCCTTTTT
>WAAG01038188.1:0-10428 GCA_013390105.1 Tichodroma muraria | reverse complement strand
ACTTCAATGGCTGCAGTGAAAGAAAGTCAGAGACCTTTAGGGGAACTTTAGTCTCTCATGAAGTTGAAAGAGATATTCCCAGGGAATTAAAAGCCATATCTATCAAGGCAATGACATATTCAGTTTCCAAAGTGGAAAAAGCCAGCTGCTGCATTGCCAAGTGTAAGACCTTCCTCTTTACCCATCCTTGTCAAAGTTATCTCCTAGCCAACTGCAGAATAAAATTCTACAGTGCTTTTCTCCATTAGAAATTAAATTAACCTTTATACTAAGTGCATGACACTGAAAATAGGGCTATCATGACAGAGGGATTGCTAGTTACTGTGAAGAACAAAAAGAAGATACTACTCAAAAAAAAAAAAAACAGGTAAAGATTGAACCAAAAAGAATTAACATCTTTTACATTTATAAAGGGGCACTAAGACCTAACAACAATATCCCAAGCTGAAAGCCCATGTGAAGAATTAAAATATTCCAGAGTTGTGAACAGTACTCCCTACAACAGACATGGTCAGCTATTTAAATAAGTGTTTGCTGATTATTTGGGAAACTTAGGGGGAAAAAGAACAAGAGGTGCCAACCATTCAGTGGAGTAATAAGGGTCACAGACAGAAGTGGATAGGATTTTTTCTTAATTTCATGTGTAATTTTTCTAAACCAATAGTCAATAATTTCCTCCAGTAGCTTTTCTCACATATTTTTTTGAAGTGTGTAAGTCTCATTAGAAGTTTTGACAAATTATACAAGAAAAACCACATAGGCAGAAAATTCCAGAACTTACTGATGAGAGGGTTCTCATACCTTTCTCAGAAGCCAGTTACAACCTCTACTACTGGATTTTTCCTATTACCTATCCCAAGTGTTCATTGACAGAACTGTAATGAACAAGTAGTCAAAAGGATAAAAACGTAGCAAAACTAATACGACTTTAAGAGATTTTTTTTTTGTCTGGGTGCTTTACCATATGTAACTTCTGTGGGGTTTTTAATACTGCTCCAAATTTTGTAAGGAGATATAGAAGTCAAATTTGTGACCTTCCTAACTTTTTAGAAAATATTAAGAACAAACACAAAATGCTGAGCCTACACTATGAAAAAGGTTGCATTAGATCTGCTTGATTCAGGGAAAAACAAGGTCTGGCTGGAATGCTGCCCTGTGAGCTCCTAAGAGAAGAAGCATAAATCTTCAGAGGACATAAAGTCCAGTATTATTTGCAGTCCTACAGAGCTGGAGGTGGTGGGTCTCTGCTGCAGATTAGCTCAGCCTTGGAATGCAGCTGAAACACGTGTCTCAAACAGATGGCAAAATCCAGGGAAGAGCCTCCAATTTGGTATCAGCAGCTGTGTGTGAAATACACGCGGGGTTAAGTGGCTGAGAAGAAGCATGCTGCAGCTCTAGCCAACCATGCACGGCTGCCTCGGATGACTCAAAGCTCAGCTTTCCAGTCTCAAAATTCGAGACTGCTTAGGAATGAAAATTCATGCACACGTGCCATTGCACAAGTGAAATAAGAAAAGCCAGGCTCCACCTATCTCCTCAGGTCAGCAGGGAGCACCCCTGCCAATAGCCAACTGTCTCTCTGCTCCAGAATTTTGAGACAATTATCTCTGCATTAACCCCAGAGATGAAAATAACAAAGACATGAATTCCACTGCCTTAAAATGGCAGAATCCTAGTAATGGTAATGCAGGAGAACATGAATGTTATTAGAAAACTGGTCCCATCAGTAGGTAATTTGGGGTTCAGTGGAGCGTTCATCTCATGCTTCTATTATTTTTCATGTCAATTGCCCACATGAAGAAATGCACTATTCCCCAAATTTGTAGATGATACCAAATTCAGGGGAGCTGTTACCACACTAGAGGATAGGAAGACCATTTAGAAGAACTTTTTGACATGTTGGAGAAATGAGCCAGAAGCCCTCAAAAAGTTTGCCTAAGAAAGACACAATGCCCTGCCCCTGGGAGAGCTCAAGTGCCAATTGAAGTTGGCAGTTTTGGAATGGGAAGCAAGAAAAGAGAAAAAATAGAAAGACAAAAGGAAAGATCTTTGCGTCCTTTAGGGCAAGTTGGATATGGGTCAGTGGTGAGAGCTTGCAATGATTGAAGTTAACTTGATACTGGGCCAAACCAGGAGGGGTGTACCATACAATACCAGGAGCACCACAGCCACTTCTGAGCTCCCTGCACAAAAAAAGAAGGTATCCACAAACTGGCCTGAGTGCCATACAACTGGAGAAAGGCCAGTAAGACCACAACGGGGCTGCAGCATCCAGCACTGAAGGGATGGAGAAGGTGCCAGGCTTGCTCAGCCAGCCAAAGGAAGCCAGCAGGATGCATTGCAATAGCAGATATCCATTCAGCCGTCCAGAGAGGAATACAGCGATGAACAGAGTACATGTTTCTCCAAGATACACAGCAAAAAGACAATAGTGACAATCAAAAGAAGAAGGAAATCTCACAGTGACTGGGCTTTAGGGCAGGCTGTCACTGTTGAACCCCATCTTGGGAGGTTTTCAAACTGGCCTGGAGGAGGCCCCGAGCAACCTGACCCAACCTTCAAAGCAGCGCTGCTGCCAGCAGGACACTGGACTAGCTGACCTTGAGAGGACCCTCACCATCTAAATTTTACCATGATTATACTCCCAATACAGTATTTATAGTATTTTATAGTATTATACTCCCAATGCTAAATCACACTAAAGGCAGAGACACCATGTTAGTGTTAGTATAATCCATGCTAAGGACAGATAGACGACCATGTTAAGAGCTGTGCAAGGTTAGAAAATATGAATTTGTGAAGGTTGTGAGTTGAAATTTTGAGCTGTCCCAAACTCAAGCAACATAATTCTAAATCATAAAAAAAAACTTTTCAGAAGCCTTCACTTAAATCATGAGATGCTGTGTTACACACAGACACAAAACTGAAATATTAGTGTTTTATAAAATCAATATAAATGATACATGAGTTTATTCCATAACAGTTTTTCTCTTGAAGAGAAGTTTCAGTGAAACTGCCTGGATTTCTACTTGTAAAAAATGTTTAATCTATTAGTTTGAATTATATTCTTTCATGTCCTGCATTATATTTATTTAGGAAACACCAGACAGAAGTGTTTCACACTGGAAAGAGTTTTTTATTTATGCAGCAATATAATTCAGACTAAGGAGATTAAGGACACTTAAATAGTGCATCTGTCTCCATCAATCACAGCTGATCAGGAACTTCTGAAAAATTACTCCTTGAAAACAATTTCTTTTACTTTGACGTTTTTAGCAGCAAAAGGATTTTTTGCCTTGCAAGTATGAATCTACAGTACTGTCACATTGCTCTTTAGACAATTTTTATAAGTCTACTTGAAAATACAATTGAAATATGCAAATTTAATTCATCTGGTGTACTGTGTGCCCTCTTAAACATGAACCTTTTTGTGCATCTAATACAATCAGTGGAATCTTAATGATTTTGTGGTTAAGAAAATTGGGTCTATTTTATATTGAAGTCTTTAAGTTAATTTCAATCCAAGCTGTTAAAGAATATTTAGGAAGACTGTATGTGCAAAGATTTTAGCAGGGTAGAATGGTATTTAGCTGTAAAATAAGTAAAGGGCTTGGTGTTAAAGACATTTCCAATAAAAGAAACAGTGTTTACTAAAACATACACCACAAAACAGGGTGCAAGTGTCATTTGTTCATTCCCAAGTTTAAATACTATATTAAGTATTCACAAAATAAACATCCAGGTGTTTTTTTACTCAACTAATACTAAAAATTAGTAGATCAGTGATGTCATAATTCAATATCCTTTTAGTGATTGGGCTTTTGCATATGTTTTCCAAGGCAAGCACTGCAAAGTGTCCATTAATTTTGCCACTGCAAAAACAGTACTAAGAGAAAAGTGCCTTGCAATGTAAGTGCCTGCTTAAAAACAGTGTCAAAGTGGTCCCAGAATGAATGCAACTCTAAGTAACATGCTATAGTCAACAGCCATGGCTTCCTTCCCACCTGTGCTGGTAACAGAGTAAGGCTGGGCTGTTTCCAAGGACCACCAACAATGTCAGCAGGCTGTTTCAGGATTGTCAGACACAAAAGAGCAACTTCACTTACCTCTGAAAACTACCTTCAAACCTGATTTTCAAACCAAGTAAGTCAGTTAAATGGCAAGCTTAATCAAGGCCTAAGAAAAAAATTGGCTGAAATTGCTATTTTATGTACTTCTGTACGGTTTTCATTCAGTGGAACAATACAACTGTTCAGACTCAACTACTCAGAAAATATGGGATAAAAAAAATAAGTAATAGCTGTTCTTCATATCTTATTCTCCAAGGTGCCTCTTTACTTTCAAGACATCTGTTTCATTTGTCCCTCCAATTTGTTACTAGCTATTTTTACTTCTGGTTTCATAGCTGCCAGCACATTCTGCTGATGCATATATACAAAAAGGGTGTATTTTCTTGAAGGGTGGGGGAATAAAATCCTCAACAATTAGCATTCCTTAAATGAATGAAAACATTTATATCACTGCTACATTTTCAATTACAAGAACTGAAAAATGCCAATATAATTTCATACTACACATAGAAAAAATGTGTTATATTTTTTGCCAAACAGATATTTTACTTTCTCTTATTAAGCACTAGGACCTTAGACATTCAGTCTTGTTTCTGTTGAGGTTTGTTGGGTATTTTTCATGGCTCAATTCAAAACTATGAAAGCAATCCCCAAACTGATTGATCATATTTTTAAAAAATACGGTCAATATAATTGTATCCATATACACATAGCAATGGATTTTGCTGTTTTCCTTTTTCATAACTTATTTTTTAATAACAGTCAAGAATTGTAAGATTTTAGTCAGATTAGTCATGGCTGTTAAAGGCAAAATACAGATTTTTTTGTCTAGCTGCAATATCTATAAGAAAAACATTCACAAAAGTAATCTGTGATCTGAAATGCAAAATAAATCAGCCAAGTCTGACAAGACAATCAGACTACATCCTGAATTACTCTATCTGAATTTGAATTACAGTATGGCCAGCCCATTTAGGTCATTAATTCCAAAGATGCTGGTTCCTTAATAGCGCCAAAAACACTGCACACATACAAAAGAGCACATTAATTGTAACTCAGTTACAGAACAGTGTTAATATTAGTAACATTGGCTTTCTCATCCTTATTGTTTCATCTCACAGAATGGTAGAAACCAATCAAGAACCCCAAATCCAGAGCTGATAGGGTTAATCTGAAATTGAAGGCAAGCATCCCTTGAACTAATTAAATGGAGGGGAGAGGAGAGAGAAATATCCCAATGGTCGGATTCTATAATCCCACATGCTCTTTCAAAGGAAAAGAGAACCTATCTAGGAACCCTGCAGTATTTTTTACCTCATCCCAGATTTAAATACTACCCAGTGCAATAACACCTACCTGAATTCCTAAGAATTCCTAGCAGAAACTCTTCTCTCAAAAAACCCCAGAAACTAGTGAATTTAAGGAAAAAGTTTAAATTCATTATATGAAAGAAATGGAGGCATTAGAAGGCAGCACCAGACTCATGGAAGAAGATACAAACATTTCCTGAGAAAGCCCATGAGACCAGTGGCAAGCTTCCTCTGGTGCTGGGAAAAGGAAACAAGAGATACCTACACACTCTCCCAATATATTCACCTTCTTAGATGTACTGATTAACATAGGCCCAAGCAAGGCTACAATTAAAATTCTGAATGACTTCACGGGATTTTTGTGCCATACAGAAAACAGAGTGCCCTTCTTCATCACCTTTGCACAAAAGCAGGCTGGAAACCTCAACTCCTGAAAGTGAGGAGTTAAGTGTTTCCTTTGAAACCCTTCTTGGAGGAGATTAAATTCATTTAGAAAATGTCCTCGAGAAAACCATATGCCAGAACGTATCAACCTTCTCTCTTCTTTAATACTTTTTTTAATTGTCTGTACTTCATAGCCATGACTTTAAAATTTTACATTTCTAATACAGAACAAAATATGAAAGAAACTAAATTTGAAGAAACTCCACATTGTCAGTCTTTGCAGTGGTCTTAATCGATGAACAAAATGATACCCCTGAGGCTTGATCAACATCCTATTAATTTAAAACATAAATGTTTACTGCATTAAAAGCTTTCACTGTCTCAGACAGAAAATCAGCAGCGTTAAACAGATATTACAGTTTGTAACTTGTCCTCATCGTAATTTTTCCTAAGGAATACAAGAAATAAGAGGTCATTTCCTCATAAATTCAAACCAAGATATTTTCCTAAGGAAACTGATGTTTCATTCTTTTAAAAGTCCGTACTACTTGACATAACATAAATTTTATGATCATTGTATTTTTTTTATTTGCATAGCTATCATATTGCTAGTTTGTGCCGATAAAAAATTAGATATATACATATATATAGAAAATATCATGTTACCAAACAGAAGTGTCACTTAATGAAGACCTCTCTAAATGTATTACTGTGTACAGCCCATCTTAGATTCTTTACATTTTACAAAGCTGAATAATTTGGGGCACCCACTGTCAGGAAATATCGCCTGGATTTTGATTTTATACGAACAGCATAGTCTTCCATCTGTGCTGAAGTCCTAGAGTTTATAAAGCGTGAAAAAAGCCTGCTGTCCTAGGCCCTAACTTCTCTGCTGCTATACAAAAAACAGAAATTCTGAAAGGGCAACAATGCTTAAAATTGAATGACCTGGATAAAGATGCAGAAGAAGCAGAGACTGTCTTGTTTCAGCACAACTGGTTCCTCCAATTTAAATATAAAAACTCTATCTGAATTTAATGTTGCCATCTCACAAGGCATTTTTGCATTGCCCAATGAACAAGCCCTGACTTGTTTTGGTCACCAGGAGTATAGTTGTGCAGCTAGGAAGGGGAAAGTCTATTTCTTTGATCTGTTAGGAAAATTCATCCTGGAAAGTCTTGATTGACTTGTATTCTATTTGGTGGGACAGAAAACTTTGGACTGTGCTGGACAGTCTATGGAGCAAAGGTTCACCTTTGCTCTAAGGAAGAGAAAGCAGTGGAAATAGAGAGGCCTGTTGTAGCAGTCAGCACTAATGGAAGGTATCACTGCCAAAGGCTGCTTTGTTGTTTATGGGCACATACAGCAATATACCAATACCTGCTATCAAGTGAAATAAGCAGCATTATTTAATGAACTTACCAGCCTGCGGATCTCCCGCTCACACTCCCGCTTTATTCTATTGATCTCATCCTGGTGGGACTGATAAGCCGTGCGCAGGTCCGCAGCCTTCATTTTATCCGCTTGCATAATGTTGTTCAGAGCTTCTTCAAGCTGCTTTTTGCCAGATTTCAGCTCCAATATCTCTTGTTGCAGCTTCATTCGTTCCCCGTCGAACGCCTTGCGAGCCTCCTCTTTTGCCTCACTCAGCAGCGCCGTCTTCACTTTGTCAGCCGCGCCGTCCCGCAGGACATTGACTGTTGACTGCAAACGCTGAATTTCACCATCTTTGATTTTCACCATTCTCGCCACCTCCTGCTCATGCTGCCGGATCAGTAGCTCTCTGACACTCTGAAGTTCCTTCATTTTCTCCTCATGGAGCTTGGCTTTCAGTTCAGAAACATAGGCAGTGTGCTTATGCTGCTCCTGCTCCCGTTCTTGCTTAACCTCTTGGATTTTTTCTCTCAGTTTACCCACCTGGAACAAAATATAAAATATTGATTAACAAGCACCACTCCACTTTTTAAAGTCACCAAGGAAGCTGCTTTCTAAACTGCTCTTAGAAACCTATCCTGAATATTCAAAAGCAAAGACTGAACACCTCTCTCCAGTAAACAAGTAGAGAAGCAGGGCTGGAAAAAAGCCACATGCATGTTAAGGAATCATAGGGGTTAAGGAATATAGGGGTGTGCAACTGGCAATGAGTTCTCACAGATTTAGAGAATAAAATAAAATTGAGCAACATAAAATCTAGTTATTTCTTTCTTTCCTGTACCAACCACACCAGACTATTCTCACCTGTAACTCCTCTACTGCACTCTACAAGCAGATGGAAAATTAATCAAATAGGGAAAAGACTTTGTGTTTATGCTGGAAATACTTTTATTTTGGATTTCTTAATTTCTTAGTGATTTTAATGGGGAAGTACTCCCTATTAGATAAGCCAAAAGAATTTGCCTTTTGAAAAAAGTCTATACAATGGACCTTAGATCTCACCCCAAAATTGACACTATTCATGCCCCCAGACATTTCAGAAAATATAGGCCAGTGAGTCTAAGGGTTGGAGAGGGAGTAGTGGAAAAGTGTTATAGACTATTATTGTAATATCCACTGTGATGAAACCTCATTATAAAATAATGCTCAGCAGGCTGCATGGAAAGCAATGCTTTTTCCACGCGGGATTAGAGGTTAATTTAGAATAAAGGGTGAAAAAAGAGAAAGGCTCACTTGTCTATTGCAGTATACCAGAAAGGCTATATTGTATTTCATCATTCATAGTTTCAGTAACACCTTTCTACTATCCCCAAACTGCCAAAACCTCTATCAGAGGCAGAGTTTCAAAGCTTGTGTTTTAACCTTGAGTGACAACACAAACATACATAGCAAATAGTGCTTCATGGTAAAAGGAGGCTACCAAGCAGCAAAATGTTAGTCACTGCCACATCTGCTTCTATCTGTGCTACACAAAGCTGTGATCTGTAGTCATGTGATGCATTTAATTTACACTAAATTAAGCCAGAATTGCAACTTGGTCAGGTAAGTGTCCAGTCAGGATCAACCCACCACAACTTGACCTGCAGTCTTCAAATAGCTGGGACACTAGACTTTTCCTGTGCAGAAGATGTTACAATCCTCTTATTTTGAACAGTAACTTTGAGAATTAACCAACTCAAACTTACCCTTGATTTAAAGAAGGAAGAGACTGGAGAAGGAAAGGGAGGAAAGGTACCTACACTTTTACGAAAGTAACCTAGATGCACTATTGACTAAACACCACCTGGGAGAGCACTATAATTACAGCTGTTAAAAAGGTAATAGCTCTGAATCAGACACTGTCACACAGATTTTATAGATACTGTCACTCTGTTCCAGCATGATTTCGAGAACATATCTTCATCAAGAGAGATAGAGCTTAGGAGTTTTTCCCCCAAATGGTATATCTGGCTATTAGAAATTATCTGCAGGATATATCCATGTGTTACTTCTTTCAGTGGGATGACATTGAGTTCCAAGCCTACAGCGGATAGCAGTGATTTTCAGTGCTTGCCTTAGGGTACCCAATTCCACAGGAGAGTCCATGGCAGGGAGGTTGGAATAGATGATCTTTAAAGGTCCCTTCCAAGTCAAACCATTCCATGATGCCACAAAGCTAAGTCGCTTACTCACCTACCTACTATCAGAAGTAAACAGACTAGTTTATAGATAAATTTGCAAATGAAACAACACTCATTATTTACTTATTGCCTTACTGATGAGCCAAGAAAATTGAAATGAAACTGAGCAATGAAACTTACTAATGACAACACAGGGAAACAAACTGCATAATGGCACACACAAACACAGATAATATACCTCCAGAACTACAGTAATTATAAATTAGTCATACTGTACATAAAGCATACAACTGAAATGCAGTTTCAATACAACACATTCATGAGTTTAACTTCCTAAAAGAATTTTTAATAAATGAGAAATGGATTTTGACATTTTGGAGGAACACTGAGCCACACAAATTAGCATACTTGCTCAATTTTTTTCATCTTTCACTGAATTAAGGGAAAGCAAGGCAAAACCTGTATGCATTGTTGCTGTCTGTGAGAACATGTATTAACCACTCAGAATATCTGAGTACTATCATATATCACTACTAATTTTACCTAAAAGCTTCAGTAAGAGGAATTTAAACAAGAATTAGAATCCTTCAAAAAAACCTTGATTTTTGCACAGCATCTTAAATGCTTATTACATCTCATGATCTAGAAAAAAAAGATGCATCCCAATTCTCATAGTTTTTAAAAAGTCTTTTCTTATTACTTTTTATCAGAGAAGATGGGAAGTTGATCTTCTCTGAACACCATAACCTGTCCTTCCCACAGCTCTCAGTCCCTCTCTCCTGCACACTGTGCAGTTCAGTACTCATTGGCTTCCAGAGCAACTGACTGAACGAAAATAGTAGGGTGGCATTTTCCCATATGCCTGAGTCTCACTTTCCAAATGAACCTAAATTTTAAAGCAAGTTCTCTTTTTAATTTCTGGCACTCTTTTTGTATTTTTTTTTTTTTAATTTTAATATGAAGAAAACTATTCTGTCCAAGAAATTAAGCCAAGAGGGAAACAAAGACAGGCATGATACCAATAAACTAGTTATTGTCTACCTTTCTAAATTAAAACTTTAATAATTGGCACACATTGATAGAATATTGTTGTCATAGTCATTGCTTCTT
>WAAG01038187.1:953-11090 GCA_013390105.1 Tichodroma muraria | reverse complement strand
CAGGGCCCTGGGGTGTGGGGCATAATGGTGTCCCAGAAGAATGTATCTTGAAGTCTTGGATGAGGCGTTTTGCAGAGGTGTCCCACAATACTGGTTCTCTGGAGCAACATAATTGAAGCCTTTTACCTAAATTGTATTTTCTTATCTAACGTTTTAAGAACCTGCATCCACACAGACTGTCACTTTTGTGGTTATATAGATAGGCACTAACTTAATTTTCCTTTATACTGCTGCAAAGGATAGGGGTTGAATTCCTGGCACTATTACCTAAGACAGGTATGCAGGATTTGCCAGTAAAATCCCTTGGCAGGATGGCTGATAGAATATACATGCATTTCAGTTTTAAATTTTTGATGCTCAACATGCCATCGTAATTTTGAAGAAGACCTTCTAAATGCTTGAATAAATTTTCTAAATGCCACTGTCTATTGCAACATAATTTTCTCTTCCCTGCAAGTGCTGTGGCTCAGTCTGGGTTGGTCTCTCTCATCCTCTCCCAATATGACTGCGTAATTCTCCATTTATGCTCATAAATACATAGATTTTTAAAAGCAACTTCTTTATCACTTGATAAAGAATGTTGATAAAGATGTTCAGAAACAGAACTTGCTTTTTATCCCCTCTGCTATTTTGTGCTGTTTATTTCCCACCAGCTCTTTCCTTCCACATGCTGCTTCTTTCTGGTGGCATGTTCTGGTTTCTTTTTCGGAGCTGTGAGGCCACTGAGGTGTGGTCAAAACCAGACTTGTTGAAATGACTATGAGCACCCTACCTTCATTTGGTCAAAATTTGCTGTGAATTGCAAGGTATGTCCTGTTTCAGGGCTCCAGTTCTCTATATCCTATTGTTAGAATAATTTTTGGTTTGACTTTGAATTTCTGAGTAGATAAAAAACTCTTGTAACATAGAAACAAAGGATCAGATGACTTGTCTAAAGCATTCTAGTTCTTGTTAAGTGATGTCTCTAGATCAGAACAAGCATCTTCATACAGAGCCAATTGTAGAGAAATAATTAAGCAAAATCCAGGGTTTGGCTGCTATCACTGACAAGACGGGTGTATTTTCTTGCCTGAAAGTTTTTCTCTGACTCCTTTGATGACTGCTTTTTCTTTTTTCCACTGAAATTAATGCTCCCTAGTTTAATATCTTCTAGTACATGGTTTGTATGAGGATTTTGGGTTTGTCAGGGGTTCCTGCTGAAGCTACTAAATTTAAATATATCAACTATGCATATCTTCCTTTAAGAATCGTAAGTTTTGATGCTAACAGCTTTTAATGGAGATAATTTTTGCCATTGTCTTAATGCAAGTTACAGATTATGACTGTGTGACATTAGTCTAGGGAACTAATTAGTCTAGGGAACCCAGGGGCCTGTTTGACTTCCTGATCTGGGTTGATGCCTGAAGCCACATCCTGACTGCAGGTGGGGTGAGGCTCAGTGGTGCAGCAGCATCTACCCTTAGCCTCCTCTGCATGGCAGGAAACCCTAAGAATGTGTCCCAGGCAGGAGCTCTGGCACACAGGAGGGATGGGCAATCGAGCTGCAGGAAACAGTGTGAGAAGTCCAAGCCATGGTACAGGTACAGTCTTGGCTCTCAGTTGCCATTTCTGAACCTCTAGGGTTTCACACGGTTGAAATAAAAGCAGGCAATTTTAAACTCTATCATATAGCATAAACATTTAGCAATGACAAGCTGAATAAAAAGATCTGCAAGTAGATTAAAATGATTTACAGTAAATCTCTTTAATGTTTATTTTTGATGCTTTGAGGAGACAGTGCTGCATCAAAGGATCTCAATCTATGCATGACTATTTAAGAGGAAGCTACTTTTTACAGATTACATTAATGCTCATAGATACAGTCTAGTGCCTTCAATGTATATAAAACTGCCAAGAAACCTGATTTGAAGTAAGCAATCGGTTTGATTACCAGGTTTCATTTTTATTCATGACATGACCATATGACTTTTTCTCTCAGGCATGTTAGGAAACCCGTATCTTAACCCCTAAATGTTTCTCTCCAACATTATTAGAGGTGATTGGGCCAAATTTTTTTCTTAAAAGTACTCAGGAGTGAAGGATGCAACTGTTCTTTATAAGAAAGAATTAATGGAGAGAATTTCAAGTGCAACCTTCTCTTGCCAAGTGTGTTCTTTGATTTTGACTTCCCTACTTTTGGGGAATGCGGAGAATCAGAGGATATCGCACAGTTTGCTCTTTAAAAGATGGCTTTATGAGCTTTTCCTTGGCTTTTCCTTTAGGAAATCCTGGCAATAGAGCAGCACTATAAGCTCTCCTGAGCAATACATAAAATGATTGATAATTCACGTCAAAATATCTGTCTGATTTTACTGTCTTGAGGTCATAGTATTTCACGTAGCTCAGAGGTACTTCTCCCTGCCCATGCCTACAGGCTGTCTTTAATCTCAGATTGATAATTGCTTCAAAGACAGTGTGTATTCAAACATGAAGGACTCTATTTAAGAGATGCATCTACTGCTTGAGCTCTGAGCTACTGGATTAGCACTAAAGAGAGAGCTCCAGCCATAGAAGCGCTGTAATGTGAATGTAAATATGACTGGTCAGTAGCAGGGATTTGGCTTGATCAGTCTGTGTTCACATGAAAGTTAGGAAATGATTGCCACTGTTCTCTTTTTCATGGCTGTGGAGTGAAAATAGCCCAAACTGGTACCGTCTGCATCTGCATCGGAAGACAGCCCGCGTACAAACCATGTGAATCTGAACTGGAAGCTGTAGTCGTGTTGCAAGCCCAATTTTTTTCCTAATAGAATGTGCTATTTGATAGTATTTTGTATGTATTTCTGCTTTCAGAATATCCATAGGAAGATGTGCCAGCAATGGACTGCGACAGTGAAGAGTGGAGGGGAAATAGAAAATCATCAGTAGACTGTCACATGCTGCCTGTGAGGGTTTTGTGCTTGATCATATGGATCTGAATGCAAATTCGTGGTACTATATACCAGGCCAGAAATGCACTCAAACTCTATTGTTTAAAACGATATCAATTTAGACATAGTTTTTTGCCCCCTCAATTTCTATTTTGGTCAACACACTGCCTACGTAACTTACTCTTCAGTGTCCCATAGCTGGTGTTTGGAAAGCGTGAGTTTATGGAACATGATTTCTCATGATATTCTCTATATTTGCTTCATACTGATTGCTACAAACAGGTGTAACAGTTCTGCTTTTTATTTAAAATAATACATCTCTGTTTTTTCCAACTGATCTATTTCAATGGACTTTTTTTCCTTTCCCAGGATGCTTATATGCCATTTTAAACCGGGAAACACTTCTTGTACAGGGGAAGTTACATGTGGCCTGTAGCTGTGTCTTAGCAGATGAGAAGAGGGTACACTTCTGTCCCAAATGTTTTTACATAATACTGATTTTCAGAAGTTTTGGTCTTCTCACTGTGGGTCAAATAGCTCAATGCCACAGTGTTGATTTTGGAAGACTCCTATCAACTGCCCTAGAAATCTTAAAAATTTAATCCTTTATAATTTTGGATGCCAAATGGCATACTCAAAGCTGGTCTTACCGTACTAGTCATAGGAGATGCATTTGAAAATGCAACTCTAAATTTTATTGAATGGGATTTGGGTTTGTCATTAGGATCACCAGAGGAAACAGGTCATACATGTAGGCATGTACTGCAGGCAAAGATGTGGAAACAGTAAATTTAGTAGGGTTTTCTCATGAAGAATCTTCTGAGCAAACACATTGTAACACCTGCTAAGAATATGTGTTTTCTTTCTCTGGGGACTGTGCAAAAAGCTGAACTTCTGCTTTTCAGTTTTACTGTCGTCTGTTTCATGTGCATACAGAAACACAAAATTTGCTCCTACTGACACACTAATTATTTAATGTCAGACTCAGAGGATTTGAGATCAGGTTGTCTCAGAGCCAGCTGATACCCACAGTGACTCTTGGGAACAGCTGTGCTTGTGCTGCAAACCTGATCCCGTTCCAGCAGTCAAGAGTGACTGCAATGGAGATACCCCTGAGTGGACAGCTTAACCCCACTCTGAGCCTAACCACGGAAGGGAGGGTGTAGGGACACAGGGCTCTTCGCAGCCTGGCAAGCCACGCTTGTTTCTGACTTTTCTGCAGAGCTTGTATACCCTGCACTCCCTCTTCACCCCTTGTTGCAGTAGGATTAAATCAGACAAGTCTGCTTTCCTGTCCACCCTCCTGTTTGGGGTGTGGATTTGCCCTGAGGATATCCATGAGGCCTCCGTGGGAGCAGTTTGGGGTATTGGGCCCTGGCACTAAGAATGACACTTAGGACAGGGAAGGATCAGGGAAGAAGCAGTGGTTTGTGTCCTTCCTTTCAGCAGGTGCCTACAAGCATCAGTCAGCATTCAGGCATGGATGGCGAATGGTCTAAATATGTTTGTGTCCCTGCTGATGGAATTGCTCACACAGACAAAAGGCTGCACAAATTTTCAAAATTTCAAAGCTAAAGGAGTGTCTTGAAATGAGGTTATTTTTTGTATAGTGCTGTTACATGTACCATGTGCCTTCAGTATCTGGAAAATGCTGAAAAACAATTTTTAGACTGCTTCTTTCCTGCACTGGCCTGTAGTACATACAGCCAAAGGGAAAGGGTTGGTGGGTGTATTTCTGGCACAGTTTGTTAATCTGCACTTCACTGACCATAATTATGCTGTTTGAGCATTTTCTTATTCCTGCTTAAGAGTAGGAAAAATATTTTTGCCTGTAGTCCTTTCTATTTTCATGTGTTTTCCATCTGCTTAAGACTTCTCTCTCCTGTTTCCTGGATAACTGGAATTGCCCGACACTGTGTTCTGGGAGCAGAGATGTCACCAAACAGAAAAAGTTTCAGCAGTCTTTTTCACACAAAAATGTAGTGGATTTAAAATAACCACCTTCCAAAAAAAAACCACAAACCAACACCCCCTCCCCCCCACCAGAGGAACCCCAAAAACCCAAACCCAAAACAAACAAACAAACAAACCCCACAGTAAAATGATCAGGGAGATGGGAACATTCTAAAGAAGGAAATTATTATCTTAATAAGTATCAAAATACTATTTGAAATAATAGCAAGCGAACATTTTATGACTGAAGATAATCACTTTAAAGGAATACTCTCTTCTGTGGAGAAAAATTGTTCAGACTTGTAACTTCAGCCATGAAATTTTTCTGTTGTCTACAGCTGCAAATTTTGTAGATTGTTGCTAAGGGTATGTTTACACAGTTGATAACTTTAATTGCATTAAGACCACAAAATTGTAGCAGATGAATTGGAGTCCAACACTATATCAGAGAGGGTTATTATTTTTCTAGATCCTAATGTGAAGCCTTTATTGTTGGAGTACATAATTTAAAAGAGTTACTTTACAAGTTTGTGGTTGTGTGGTCCTGCATCTTTCCACTCTCAGAGATGTTGTGAGAAAAGTCTATATTTACTATCAAACACTGGATTTCAGAATAACTTCCCTACAGATTTAAAATACAAAGGGAAAATATAAAAGTCAGAAATGAAAGAAAGAAAATATGACATAAGTCTACATGTAAAAAACCACATATATGTAAATTTGAATATCCATTATACATTGTATTATTTATAAACAATATTCCCTTTTTTATATAGTATTCTAATAGAGAAGAAGGAGTTCACTGCAGTGAGAAAACTGCAATCTAAAATATTTTGTGATTGATTTTCTGACTTAGTTTAGAAATAATATGGATAGGTGATAGCTGTACAAGAGTTTTAATTTCTGATTATTAGTGAATTTTACCAACATCTGCAGCATGGATTTGATATTTAACACTTTTCTCTGTACTGTAGCTGTCTGTCTGGGTTTATCTCATACAATTGAAACAGTCCTGTTTGTTTTGTCACAATGATGTTGAGTCAGGATTATGTTTATAGACGCACTGATGAATGCAGAATAGTTTCTTATGCACTATTTGTAATTTGAAACTACTCAAAAGGTGCATGTTATTTGTACAGCTTTTATTATAAGATGTTCATATGAGTTAGCAAATAGGAATACAATACTGATACAGTAGAGTCTTTCAGGGAGAAGTTATTGGTTTGTAAGGCATCTTTTCCTTAAGCATTGTGATTTCTTTCACGCTTAACCTTTCCTTGAGGTCGGTTAACATTCATCATTCTGTTCACAGGAGAATTGCTCCTTTTATGAAAAAAAAAACCCTACTCAGAGTATCGCGAGGCTTCTAAAGAAGTTATAGATTTCTATTATTATTCTCATTCCTGGTGGAACGGATACTACCTGAGTGGAAGTGCACCGTGTAATTTCATTTGTTTCAGGTGGTCTGTGGGGTGTCACTCCAGCCCAGCAGTGACGTTCTGTTCACGCACAGCATGGAGGCACCCACCCGTACCCATCTGCTCCTTCCTTTCCTCCTTGAGCATCGGGTGCAGGCTACTGCCACAAATGTCACCTGACGCAGACCTTTGAGCTGACCCAGAACTGCTCTGCTTTAAGAAAGCCGATACACAAGGTTGTCAGAGTAGAGAAATGCTGTGATAGAAGAATGATATTTTGAGCTTGGTGTAGAATGAGCTCTAAGCCTGGGTGTCTGCTGGAGCTATGCCGTGGGGCTGTGTTTCAAAATGTTCTTGGGACGTTGGTTGTGAATCAAGAACACTTGAAATCTTGAACACTTGAACACAGAAACGGGTGTTCCATCCTGTGGACTCTGCAAGGTATATGAGGTATAGATGTATACAGATGTGTTGGTTTTGTCTTAGGCTGGTTCGGGACCATTTACGTCTTTAATCCTGATGAATTTATTCCCATTATTCGTTGTGATTAACAGCGGATCTGAAGCTATAGTCATCTTGATGACGATAAAAAAGTGTTGCTGGAAAGACATCATCTGTGAGGTCTGTGATCAGAAATTAACTACATTTTTTATTTTCCAGTGTTTACTTAGCTGCCTCTTTTTTGTTTTTAGGGGAAAACCCAATAAAATACCAATGCATGGAAGTCTATGATACTATATTAGAACTGCTTTTAGTTAAAAGCTGAAATTGTTGAAATTTGTTGGTTTATCTGTAATTTTGAATAAATCCCTGGAAGGGACAATCTAGCAGAGAATACCTCTAAGACTATACATATGAATCATACTTCTATTTCATTAAAAATGATAAATAATATTAAGAAATAATTGAGCTTGGAACTCTTTTTCAGAGTGTATTTAAATCTATCTATTTGTGGGCTATATGTGAAAAATATTTGTACCAGTAATATAAAAGGAATATAGCTGGTAATTCATGTTGATATTCCAAGCAATACAAAGAATTCTTTTACTTCTGTGTTCTTGAACTGTAATATCTATAATTAAAGCAACAGAATGGATATGTCTAATATTCTTGTGCATTTCTTCAGATTATTCCCTGAGCCAGAGGAATGAAATGAGGAACTAATATACTGATAAAGGTAATTAATTATGTCAGCCAGGTCAGTGATTTAGGAAAGGATTGATTACACTTCTGAAACGCATGGTAAGGGATGTTAACTGAAATGGTCACGTATTTTTAGATTAGTCTGTGTTCTGAGAGCTTGGTAAAATGATAAAAAACCATGAAAGTGGCAGTGAGGAACTAAATAAGAGAAATGACAGAGCTGTGGTAGCAGGTGTCTGTCAAACTCAGTGCCAGAATTGTGAAGGAGAAACTGAGACCTAATGCTCTGTCAAGGATATAATTGGAGAGTACCTAAAATGTACAATGGGAGTAGGTAGAGGAGAATGGAAAAGAGAAAAACTACTATCAGAACTGTAAAATACATAAAATCTCCTTTTGTTTTTCTTCCCAGAATTATTGGCTATTAGAAACAGAAGGAGATTGTCAGGGTTTGAAAAATCAGGCACAGCTTGTGGAAGAATAAAATAAAATATTTTTAAGGACTGATTAGGCAGTACTAATTGCCTGTTCCATTACAATTTTTTGCAGCAGTCTCAGTCCAGACCAAAACAGATTTGGACAGGGAGACTGACCTGCCTCTCTACGATGGAGAATGTTCTTTAATCCCTCTGTCCTCCAGGAGCTTGATTAAATAACCTGTAAGAAGTGTTCTGAGTAGTCCTAAACTGTAGCATCCTGCAGGAAAGCTGCTGTTAGTGTGGCAGAAGACTGGCCATAGTCTGGCCTGAAAACAGTTCCCCTCTTCAAGAATTCAGAGCATTTCTGAATTTTATTTCTAAGAATTACAAATAAACATCAAGACTGTTAAGTCAAAATGTGTTTATACTGTATTTGGGGAGAGCATGGTGCTGGAGCTGGTCACAACTGAGCAGTCTCTGGAACAAGACATAGCAGAGCTACACCTTGAAACAAGACATTTCTGGTCATGTGCAGCATCCATTGGAGCAGTGTTCCTGCTTCTGGCAGCTGAGCAGCTCCTGTGCCTGATGGTAGCTCCTCTGTCCCTATGCTGCACCCCCTGCAAGCATACAGGTGCTCTGGAGCACTGGAAATGAGAAGGCCAGCATGAAGATAACTCCTCATTTGATAAGTATGTACATTATGATACTGTCTGTATTTAGGTGGTTACAGGTGATCTATCCAGAGAGGCTCTCTGATGCCCTGAGTCACGTGTCGATGGGTGTCAATGCACCTGCATGCAGCCATGCACGAGTGCTGCCATGTCAGTGTCTGTGGTGTTACTAAGGTAATCCTACATTCTCCCCATTGCTTGCTCTTGGAAAGGCACTTTATAAGGAAGGTGCTAATAAAAAGGTATTTATTTGCATACTGAAGACAATTTCTGCATTTTTTGGGGGGCAAATATTTGAAATACGTATTTTTGGCAAAGTCGTTAATTCTATGGGTTTCAGACAGTTGGGTTTCAGGTCTTGAATTCTGTTGCACAAGGGGCTGCTGTGGCATTCCTACCAAGTGCACTTCATCTTTTCCAGCCCAGCTGCACTGAGCAGCCTCCTCTGAAGCTGTTTCAAGTGTCTGGTTGCTGTAGCCCCAGACACTTGAAACAGATGCAGCTGCATCTGACCCTCCTGCTTAAGTCCCTTAAATTCTTGCAGCTCGTCTTGTATCTTCTCTACTTTACTTGTCTTGATGACACCATTTTTAAATACTGCAATTTTCATTGTTTAGTATCATCTCAACCTGTTATATTCTCATTTCTGAACTGAATAAAGTTTACATGTTTTGGTTTAATACTTTCCTCTACTGCCTTAGGAATAGCGCACAGACCACCTGATATCACAGCATAAACATGTGAACTAATGAATGAAACTCTCCACATGCTTATACAAAAGCAAAAAGAGGTTGTGTTTTCATTCATTTTCACAGAGGCTAGTCTAAAGCAAGAAGAATAAAATATCCCTCCTGCAGAGAGCATAAATATATGTTAATAACAGGCTGTAAATTAAATATTGTATTTTATCAAAAAACTGAGAAGACTCCAGTTTGGGGACTTGGAGCAAAATGAGCCCAGACATCTGTTCTGTTTTCTGCCCAGTGTGTACTTGAGCTGGGGCACATGTGGAATTCTGCTAAAATGAGATTATAAATTAATAGTCCTTCACACTTCATTGCTTGAATGAGCCAGAAGTTATTTTCTTCTGGTTTTGAGTCCCAGGTGCAGCACTTTCTGACTAACAAATACCATTCTCTAAAAGGGAAGAAGGACCGATGATTTGAGACTACAACAAGCTCCTCTCTGTGGTCTGAGTACAGACATGTGATAGAGAAAAGGGTAGCACATCAACTGACAGGGTGGAGGAAAGGGATCCTGTCCAGAAATAAGATGTTGGTGAAGAAGTGGTTTGTGATTTGGGCAGCAGCTTCCATTTCTGATCTTTGCTTCTGGCTTTGTGTGGAAACCTAAGCAGGTCATTTGTATATGTGTCCAAACAGATGACCCATTTCTTTGATTTTTGGTACCCAAATTGAGTTGCTATGAGACTGATATTCCATGGCTATTTAGGCTGGTCTAGAGAACTAACAAAGGCAAAGATTTCTACTGTCACAAAACTTAGTGAGATGAAGCTGAATATTAAACTCATTCCACCTGGACCAGCATGGACTTTGTTCTCAGAGGCTGATCCACTCTTGCTCTTCAAAGAGGGCTGATAGATCTCTAGTCTGTTTCACTA
>WAAG01038181.1:0-14435 GCA_013390105.1 Tichodroma muraria | reverse complement strand
TCCAGGATCTGCCCGAAAGTGTCCCCCAGGCTCACCAACAGATCCCAATGCCACACTGAGTAAGGATGAGGCAGCAGTGCACCAAGATGGGAAGCCACGTTACAGCTATGCCACTTTGATCACATATGCCATCAACTCATCACCTGCCAAGAAGATGACGCTTAGTGAGATCTACCGTTGGATCTGTGACAACTTTCCCTACTACAAAAATGCTGGTATTGGTTGGAAGGTGAGGGCTTGCATCACTGAAGTACCCTTTTTTGCCAAATTATAAGGCTTACTTTCTTAATTCTATGCAAAATAGCATCACTGATTAAAATAAGACTGATGTAAAACTATGTTGACCAACTGGAGAAAATGCAGAGCCAGAAGTCCCATTTTCTCTGAAAATTTTATTGAACATATGTGGCGGTCCATTAAGGAGTGTGCACAAAACCCACCACCAACCAAGAAAAACAAAAAGAAACCCCACAAAATACATCACTGCCATCCTCTGCATCACACTGATGCTATTTTCGTTGCACCTTCTATAGGTGTAGAGGTGGTTCAGGCCCATATTATCATCTTAATCCATCCCTTTCCACAGCTTCTGTTCTCCCCCATTTCAGCAATATGTAGTGAGCTTTGGCTTTTAAGTGTGTACCATCCTATTTTCTCTACCTGCTCTGGGGCATACTCAGAAGACTGTATGTTTTTGTTGTAGCACTTACCTGTATCTCTTACTCTCTCTTTCAGAACTCTATTCGTCATAACCTCTCTCTGAATAAATGTTTTCGAAAGGTGCCTCGACCAAGAGATGATCCTGGGAAGGTAAGAAATCTGCGTGCTCCTGGGCAAGCAATTTAAAACTGCAGGGAAATAAGCTGGGGTTGCCCTTTCTAACTCATGGCTGGAATTTGAAACCTAAAGTGTAGGCAAAAATGGAAGCAGTAGTAAGATTTACTGCAGTCCTTTGGCTACAGAAGCATTTACTTAAAGGGAACCTGTAAAGGAACTTTAAGGGTTTTAGTAATTACTTTTCTTATGTGTGATCTTCAGTTGACTTTAAAGATACTGGCAGAAGTCAAAAGTGTGATTGAATGTACTTTATTAGTTTTGTTTCTTTTTTTTCTTTGTGTGCAAAATGTGGGTATAGTTCAACCTGTTCTGAGAGAGCATAGTGGCTGCTGGTGAACAGTAGGACTATGATGTGACATCATGGATTTCATGGAGGCAAGACCCATGGAAATGAGAGCAGAATTACTACCTGTATAGATTGCAAAGTGTTTGGTGTTGGAAAAAAATGCCGTCATCACATAGTTTAAATCTGTAGAAATGATTTACAAGTAAAACTCAAAAATTTAGGAATATCTTAGCTAACTAAGAACCAGTAAAGCTCTGATAGTACATATAGATTGTAAAGGGGAATTGCTAGCAAAACCAAGACTTGGCATCTTGGCATGCAGATATTATTGTCTAAAAAAAGCCACAGTCAAACAAGCAGGAGAAGATGGTAGGGGCAATACAAGAAGCCACAGAAGGATTGTCTCCTCCCCCTTTTCCTAAAGTTACAAGAAAGGGCCATTTGCTCAAGCCTTTATTTCAGGTTATATTTAAAGGGCTGTGTGGTGCTCAGCTGGCATCTCTAAATGGAAATAGTAGATCTTTGAGGATCACAGCTCACAAATACCATTAATTATGTGGCTTATTCCAGGGAATCCTAACTGACTTAAGGTATATGTTTGCAGGTGTTCATTGGCATGTTGGGCTGGGTTTATAATGAATACCTGTGCTTGTTACTTATTCAGATTATTCAGATCTCAATGGGAGGTTAAAACAAACTAAATCCACTTTAGACTTCTTTTTATACTTAGTCAGAAGACAACACACATAATTACAGACTATTTTATATTGAAAGGGAGCTCTGGGGTCAACATGTACCCCTGTCCTCTCCCAGACAGGAACAATCACATTAGGCTGATGAGATCTGTCAAATCTTGAGTATCTCCAGGGATGGAGATGGCAAAACTGGGCACTTGTTCTAGTGCTGCACCACCATTATTGTGAAGAAATTCTTGTTTCTAACTGACTGTATTTTCCCTTGCTGTAACTTGTATTTGTTGCCACTTCTTGTGCTGTACATTTTTGAGAAGAATTTGATTCTGTTGTCTTTTATAATATCCTCATGTAGTTGAAGACAGTGGTTTGATCCCTTTAGCTTTTTCTTGTCCAAACTAAACAGACCTCCCTGTACATCATTTGTTTTAGTTCTTAACCATGGTTTATTTCTTAGCCATCATGGGCCCTCTGTGGATGCTTGGAGTCTCACAACCATGAAAAAAAGAGCAATCCTTCTGGCTGTCTCTTCCAAATACCAATGTTGAGCTTGTTCTCATCAGTTAATCGTAAATTCAAGTTGTGAGGAAGCCACTGAAAGGAGTGTGCAGGCCCAAAAGAGTTCACTTAGCTTGGATCAAACCATCCCTTTGTGTCCTGTTTCAAGAGTGATGGAAAGTAGAGGATTCTGCCTTCCACCAGTAGCATTGTACCTCCTAGTTCAATGCAACCCAGTGCAAGAGAGGGATCTCTTGCCAACACCTGAGTCTCGGTTGTCTGAGGTTCTAGAGGGTGGTCCTTGTGGTCCTAATGTTTAGTTGGTGCTGTACACCTTGAGTCAGCAGCCCCCTACTTCAGGAAGCTCTGTGATTTCATCATTCATTCACCAATGGGTCTTCTTTCCAGGGCTCTTATTGGACAATAGATACATGTCCAGATATATCTCGCAAGAGGCGGCATCCTCCAGATGATGACGTGAGTGTTTTTCTTTCCACACAGCATGGAGTGGGCTGGGAATTCCCTTCCAGCACCAGACCATGATAATGTTCTGGGATCAGGGTATGTAGATGGGCAGACAAAGGCCAGGACTGAACGAACTAGTGTGTATGTCCTGCTGATTGCCTGTTGCTGCTATTCAGTAGCAAAGTTAATCTTGTTTGAAGTCCTTTATCCTGACTTTTCAGTGACTAAGGCCCAGTCCTCCTCTTTTTTTAAGCCATGAACTTCTACAGCGGGGGAGCTGGCTTCCCATCTGCAGTTTCACTTCTCCATCTGTTTTTGATTTCTGCTCCTTTCCTTTTCTCTTTCTTCCCCATCCACAGATACCACAAGACTCCCCAGAGCAAGAGGCAAGTAAAAGCCCCCGAGGGGCTGTTCCAGTCAGCACAGAAGCCTCTTTGCCACCTGAGGCCACCCCTCAGATGTCGATCCAGAGCACCACCCCCATTGCTAACTACAGTCAGGTGAGCCGCAGGGAAAAGGATAGAAGTGGGAGGAAAAGGAGAGTGGGAGGAGTGCATGAATGGAAAAGCGAAGTGCTGAGGAGAGGGAATTGTGAAAATTGTGATATGGAGGCAAAAATAAAAAGAAGGGAAGGAACTGAAATTGCAGAGATAGAAAATAAGGAGGAAGTGAATTTCAGCAGAGGGTTGGATGGGGATAAGGATAAAGGCATAATGGTATTAGCTGAAGAAAAGGCTGGAGCCATTGTGCTGTGGTTGGTGTCCCACAAGAAAAATGGCATTTGGGAAGATTTGTTGGAAGATGAGCTAAGTGATACAGGGTATCAGTGCATGTTCTATGTGTATCTAGTCTGATCTCTGTCTCAAGCTGCAAATCCTGGTACAGGCTGAAGGCCTTATTTCTCCCTCCCTTAGCCTGGTGCAGGGCCTGTGGATGTTGCCTCTACTGCAGCAGGGGGGCAGGGCCGTGAAGGGGCCGACGTGCCACCCCCGCTGTACAGTGCCAACCATGACTTCAAATTCTCCTACTCCGAGATCAACTTCCAGGATCTTAGCTGGTCCTTCCGAAATCTCTACAAATCCATGCTGGAGAAATCATCTTCCTCTCAGCACGGTGAGTAACCACATGCGTCATGTGGGGTGGGCAGGTATCTGCCCACACAGTCTTGTCCATTTGGCATCCCTCAGATCTTTCCTCGTTTAGGAGCCTGTGCAAACAGACTTTCCTTCTTTGGCATGCTGTAATTACTTCTGCCAGGAGCTGATAAGAAATCTGCACGTCCTTTATGCATTGCTCCCCCTAGTTCTCTCAGAATAAAAAAGCACAATGATTTAAAAATGCCTTGTGTTGATACAAATGCAAATACTAAAATGGCAGAAGCAGAGAAAAATGAAGTCCTGAAGAAAAGCATGTCGGAGAAACATTCACAGTCTGTCAGGCTAGAAACTGTAAGAGGGAGGGGATTGTTGCATCTGGAGTTTCTCAAAAAGAGTGGAAAACCATTATTGCTCAGATCTGTTAAAAGTAGGATTGTACACAGCCTTGGAGAATTGAGCTTTGTGGATTGAGAGCAGAGAAGAGAGGGCCTCCAACTCCATTCATATCCTGCATTTCTGGGATTGAATAAGCAGCCAGAAGAGGGCAGAATCACTTCAGGGATGAGATGTCCATGGAAAATACTCAAGAAAAAATTAAAGCTCCTTCTGCTTTTAAACACTCTTCTAAATATTAATCTGGTGTAGAAAGGACTGTGTTGTTACGTGAGCTTCTCACCTGTGCTATCAGCCATCACACAGTGCAGGTGAAGTTTGCTACTCCAGAAAGGGCCTCCTGAACTTGAAGCTTCAGTGAAATAATGTATATGTATNATATAATATATATGAAATAATAATATATATATGCTTTTAATGCTTTCTTCATGCTGGCACTTCTAGTAGGAGCCTGTTGTGTGAGGTGTAGTATGAGCAAGCTAGAAGAATGTAGAGAAGACCTTGACTTGGTGTGTTCCTCTGATTTTGCAAACTTAGCAGATGTCTGTTGTTTTTTTTCCTTCCAAGCTGTAGGCTGCAAGGCAGCGTAGGAAAACTTGCAGTTTTTGAAAAAATTTTGTTGGCAACTTTTGAGTCAAGATGACAGTATTCATCCTTTTGCCCCAGGACAGTAGTAGGATACTCAAAGGGTTGATATTGAATGTAATGAAAATGTGAGGCTTGCTTGCAGATGGTCAAGTAAGGGTAGTCAAAGGAAGAAGTGCGTAGCTCAGGTTAATGGCGTGCAGTGCCCCTGACTGTGGTTTTCCACAGAGGTTCCCCAGTGTATGGGGAGAATGAACAGGGGAAGCAGACATTAGAGATATGCTGAGCTCCTGGTGTTGGGGAAGGATGGAAAATACCTGATGCTCTCACGTGTAGGGGTTGCCTGAAATACAGGAGGATAGAAATGACGCACCCAGTGAGTCAGGAGGAATGAAAGTAATAAAGGAGCCCTGGTGTGTGCAGTGTGCTCTTTGTACAAAAGCAGAGTCTTTTATGACCTCTTATCATAAGTGTGAGAAAAATTGTGAAGATTCTTGACCATTCTTGCTTGTAAGAAGGGAACTGAAGGGAGTCTTTGGAAGCAGCAAGTCAGATATATTAAGTTATTCATTTTCTAAATGTTCTACTGTTTAAGTATGCTTAATGGTCATTTATAAGAAAATAACACGTGCCTGACATTTCAGGAGAGATTGGGTTACCTTGGTAAGTCTAGGAGAAAATCCAGGGAGGAACTTAAGTGCCTAACACTGTACTAAAATCCTTCTCGATCTTTGTTGTAGAGCCTTTTGTTTTGAACACTCTGGAGCACAGCACGGGCTTAACTGCACAGGTGATGGTTGTTGGCAGCCTGTAGAGGGCACTCCAAAAGCTTCATAAATAGCGGGATGAGCAGTGTGAAATTAGAGCTGGATAATGTAAGCAGAGGTCTGATCCAGGCTCTCTTAAAGCTCCCTCTTCTTTCATTTACTCGGCAGGTTTCTCTTCACTCCTTGGTGACATGCAGCCCTCCAACCACAATTACTACATGTACCAGCAGCAGCAGCAGCAAGGCCCCTCCTCAGTGGGTGCTGCTCCCCCACTCCACACTCCAACCCCAGAGGGCTGCCCATCCCAAGGAGGAAAGCAGCAGGGTGGTGAAGGTTATGGCCCTCCACCAGTGATGTCCATGCACCCGCCGCCGATGCAGCATGGAGGTTACCACCAGCATCAGCAGCATCACCCGCACTCCCACCCACAGCAGCAGCCACACCAGCAGCAGCAGCAGTCACAGGCGTCAATCAACAGTTCCGGCTTTGGTGAGTCAGGGGCGATGGAAAGCATGGATGGGGGAAAGGGAGCATCCCTTGTGGAGCCCAGACAGAAATCCCACAAGTGAGCTTTCCCTAAGCAGTGCCTGCTTGTGTGTAGAAAATGGGGGAAAGCCAGATATGGTTGAAATCTGAGAAGGAAATTGCTTTCTTACTGGAGAATTGGAGGATAATATGCACCCTGGGTTTGGGATTCTCTTAAGGGATGCAGCATAAAGTCTGGGCCTTAGTGAAAAAGGAGGTATCACCCCTGGTTTTCCAAGGGAGAAAGGATTTCTAGCTGCTGTAGCATCTAGAAATGCCCTAGATGCTACAGCATCTACAGGCTCTTTGGTGAAGAGGGGCCAATCTTTTTATATTAAGAGATGGAGGGGAAGGGTGATCTGTATTGTATTAATCTTGTCCCTGTTTCATTCCAGCGTTTCCCCCTGATTGGTGCTCCAACATTGATTCCCTGAAGGAAAGCTTCAAGATGGTAAACCGGCTGAACTGGTCTAGCATTGAGCACTCCCAATTCTCAGGTCAGTG
The DNA here is from genome assembly GCA_013390105.1 of Tichodroma muraria. Lineage (NCBI taxonomy): Eukaryota > Metazoa > Chordata > Aves > Passeriformes > Sittidae > Tichodroma > Tichodroma muraria. The sequence continues at coordinate 7,786 of WAAG01038181.1, read as the reverse complement.
TTGGCTTAGTGATTAAGGCTAGTGACTCAATGACTAGGGCTGTAGTCTAGAACATGTGAGTGCTGTGCAGGGATCTTTTTTTCAATGTAACTGTGGCAAGTGCCTGGATTTCTCAATGATTCACCTCATTTTTAAAAAGAGGTGTCCTACTTCGTGGGTTCTGTTAAAGATCCTGAAGCACTTGAATGAACACTGCAGGATTTGGGGCAGGGAGAATTAAGTCATAGAAGTATGTTATAAAGCTGAGATTTTTTCCTTCCAACTCTTCCTTGCCCTACTTGAGTCAGTGTGACAGTATCCTAGATGTGGAGCTCTTCAGGAATCTGGTGACAGATTCAAAATTATAAAGTTTGGTTTGTGAGGAGGAGGTAGGATTTAGGGACAGGATACAGAGACTCTTTGCAGAGAAGATCACAGTGTTACTACTGTCTTTGACACTCGTCTGTCCCCTGCAGAGCTCATGGAGAGTTTGCGCCAGGCTGAGCGGAAGAACTGGACGCTGGATCAACACCATATTGCCAACCTCTGTGACTCCCTTAATCACTTCCTTACCCAGACTGGTCAGCTCCCTCATCTGGTTGGCCCACAGCAGCCCCCTCGAATCTCTGATTCTTGTGCCCTGAACAGTGGCAAACAGGAGCAATCCATGAACCAAGGTAATTAGGAGGAGATTAAAATAACGTGTAAATTCTGTGAGTATTCTAAATTACTTTCAGCCTTACCAGGTGATGCAGCACTGAGCAACTCAGAGCTAGGCTGTCAGAGCTGTTCATAGTAACTCAGCTTTCTCTGGCTTTAAAGAACTGGGATGTCCTATACCTGTGGTCTGGACAGACTGCTGTTATGTAAAGCATACTATTGACAGGCAATCTCCAGGCAGGAGTATATTTAAAAGGCAAACCTGGAGGAAGAGGAGAAGGGGATGGTATTTTTTAGGTGACCAACAGAGAGGAATGGTAAGGTAGAGAGATTGCTGTTTCAGATGGCAGGAGCAGTAAAGGAGAAAGGTCTTGCACCCTTGTTGGAGAAATACTGTACAAGGAGTAGGGGATGCATTCTGAGGAGGGGATATGGTGATCTTGATAGAACTGTAATGGTGTGTATCATCTAGTACTGAACTAAATGGATTATATTGAGCCAGCTTGTGGTGTTTCTGGATGAAAATTTTCTTCTTTTACAATAGTAGAGAAACTCCTGCTGGTTTCAAGAACAAGATCCCTGACCAAGCTATAGCTTGGAGTTAGAACCCAACAGCTGAACATCTCCTCAGTATCCTGTGGGTCTGAGTGAGTTGCTCTGTGGCTGACTTGCCACCCAGTCAGGGGCAAGACTTCTGATCTGAACATTAACAGTTGTGTTTTTGTTTTCTTAATTCGTTTCCTTTCACAGTGAACTCCTATGGTCAGCCCCAGCCTCCCCATCTCTTCTCCGGGCCGTCTCCTATGTACCAGATCTCCACCCAGGACTCGCCGGGATACAATCGCCCAGGTAAGGGGTGATGTTAAGGCATTTTACACCAATGAGCATTAAAGAATTGGTTCCAACCCCTTTGTTCATTTCTCCCACTGTGGGTAGAGAGGGAGCATGGACTGCAAGGGACCCTCCATTTAGGCCTCTGTTATAGCTCTGGGAAGGTTTAGGATTTCAAAGGCCTGATTTCTTTCACTTCACATAAACAGTCTTCTAGCTTAGCTTCACCCTCAGTTAGTTGTTTGAAGACAACTGTACATGAGAAGTTTCTGTTGATGAAGTCGTTTGTGCTCTATCAGCAGTCAGCTATGAGGTAAGTAAAAGAGGCTGAAACTTAACTTCTGTAGAAGCTGCTGTGGAGAATTTCACAGCAAAACATTCCTAGACACTGGTAGATGCTGACAGAGATTAATGCCAGTAGTGTTCTTGCTTGTTAGACTGTTGGAAAGGAGAAGGCCCAAATCACTTGGTTTCTTTTGCCCAAGGGCTCACTGTGAAAAAGCATGTTGTTTTAGAATCTAACTGTTCTCTTTCCATTTTCTTCTTTTTTCTTGTTTTTGGCTCAGCTCATCATCTGGTCCCTCGGCCTCCAGGGCCCCCTCCAGGCGCCAATGAGGAAATCCCTGATGATTTCGATTGGGACTTGATCACCTAGCGAGTTACAGACTTGATAGCCCGTCCTTTATGAAGGACGTGGGAGGAGAGGGAGACATGGGGTCAATGGTGTCAGCACCACCCTCCCCAGCCTCCCTGCCTTGCCTGTATATAGATATATATTCTCTATCTCCGCCAGAGAAGCCACCGCAAGATGCTGCCGAAGATAATCCTTCCTTGCGTCCTGTTTTATCTTCTTTTCTTCTTTTGTTTATTATTATTATTGTTATTATTATTATTACCAATAATTGAGCACAGCCCTCCCCCTCCTCTGGCGGCCTCGGACGCATCAGATCGGCTCTTTCGTGGTGCGCAGTGCCCTGTGGAGGGTGGGAAGATGAGTCCTTGGTGCCATGAAAAGACCTTGGAAGGCTGAATCCTCGAGTGCATCTTTCTCTGCCTCCGTTATTTTGCGTTTAACAATCCCTCTTTCCCTTCAAGGTGGCCGGTGAATCTGTTGTATTGGCTACTGGAGTGAGAGAGCCTAGTGGACCCTGGGAGCCTGTAGTTATGTTGTTTCGTAAATGTTGTAAAGGTCAGGGGGCTGAAGGGACACTAGAGGGGTGATCTTAGCTCTGTGAACTTTGTCGCACCAGCAGGAACAGCAAGAAAAGAAGTGGTGTTCCCAAGTACAAAGAGAGGGTAATCCCTGAGGTAGGGAGAGCTGAGCTGAGCTGGGAGGGCAGACCTGAGTTTGGAGAAAGGAGAATGTAGCAGAGATGGTGTTTCAGCAGAGAAGTTGGGTTTCAGAATGTGGTGCCATCTGTGAAGACTGAGAGATTTTTGAGGGAATCCTGACCCATTTCCTACACTGCCTTTTGCAGTCTCTAGATGAAGCCTACATAGCCATCAGGTAAAAGAAGCAGTCAGGGGTGTCACATTTGATTCAGCAAATTCTGTTCCCCAGAGCTTTTCATTTCACCCCACATCCCTTCAAGCCCTTTTTCAAAATATATAGTGAGGCTTTCCCTTTTATATGCAAATTTGGAAGTTTTCTCCCATCAGTATTTGTCCAATTGTTATTTGGTCCTCCACCCCTCATATTTCTTTGGAGGCTGCCCTTGCCTGTGGTTGAGAGTGCCAGCAGCAGCAGTCTGGCCGTGTAGGTGCGCATCCTCGGTCAGCGGTTCCCACTTGGTGAATGGGCTCATGGTGGGCAGAGGAAGCTGCTGTGCAGAGTGGGGCTGAACTGGGCTGGGGGGCTGCTGGTCAAGGGCTGGACCCTCTGCTCAGGGACTGGGAGGCCCTCGCAAGCAGTTTTTGTAAGAGGGGCATTCGGGGAGAGAGGGTGAAGCGGGGCAGGGTGTTGAACCAGCCAGCCAAAGAGTGTAGTATAAAAGGGAGGAGGGTGTCTCAGACCCCTTGCAGTTCAGCTGGGGAGATGATGTAATCTAGTGCAAATCCTGAAGGATGAGCTTTGTCAGCATGTGCAAATCAGGAAGGTGGAAAAGGTGCAGGAACAGGAGTGAGAATTGAGATGCTTCCTCCCCAAAGTTGTGTCCTGGGTTCCGCTTCTTTTCTCGTATGGCTCCATTCTGTCAAACCTATTGTTTCCTCTTAATATTTTGTAAAGCCTCCCCCCAGCCCTTATTCCCTGTTTACCAGTGAAGGGAACAAATGTGGAAATAGACTATCATGGCTGCTTGACGGACCTGGAGCACAGGAGTAAAGTAATAACCTCTATTCTGACTGAAGTAAGGTGGGGAACTAGCACTGCTTTTTAAATTTGCTGTAGGGATAAACCAATTGGAAATTGGATTGTTGTCAGGGAAGTGGACAGAGTCTCATTGCATTGGAAGGGGGGAACAACACTTTTTTTTTTTCTTTTTTTCCTATTTTTTTTCTTTCTGATTTTTTTGTTTGGTTTTTTTTGGGTTTTTTTTGTTGGGTTTTTTTTTGGTTTTTTTGTTTTAAGTGTGTGTTGGGGGGGGGGAAGTTCGTCATTGAACATTTCCAAGAGAAATGAGGAATCCCAGACAGCTTCACTTCACTTCATGGAGTCAGCTGTTATCTCTGCTGCCTCAGGATGGGAATGATACAGCTTGGAAGCACGTGTGATAGGTTTCTGTGAAAAGTGGCACTGGAGACAGCAATGAGAGACAACTCACGGCAGGTGCCAGTTAGTGTTTTGCAGTGGACATTACTGAGAGCCGGGCCTGTGGAAGTCTGAAAACACCACCGGAAGAAGAACAAACCAAGATGGCTCCTTCTGCGTATCCAAGTGCTCCTCATTTGCATATTTGCCTCATTTGCGTATTAAGTTGTGCCTCATTTGCATATGTAAATACATGCCGGTCAGTGTGCAAATTAGCCTCGTTCCTCTGCCCCTGAAATCAATGTGCGTTGTTAGTGCGTGGTAAGACATCGATGGGTGGGCGTGGAGCTCTGCGGGTGCGCTGGCACCGGCCTGCAGGCAGGGCAGGGGGGCCAGCCTGGCCCACAGAGGGGTCTTGCAGGCCCCTCCAGCCTGATGTGGCCCTCAATGCTTCGTGTCAGTGGTCAGGGAGAGAGGGGCGTGGTCTCACGAGTTTATTTTTGTGCATGCTTTCTTAATAAAAAGAAAAAGTGAATGTTTATGGTTTAACTGTTTTGGTGCCAGTATTGATTTTTTTCTTTCACCAGCGCCTGTCAGGATGGCTTGGTTCCCACCGTAGAATTTGGGTGTGGACATAGCTAAATGGACAGCCCACACCTGGATGCTCTTTAGATGGAGACTTTTTAGGATGTTAAGAGCTGAAGGTTCTTCCAGATGGCTGTTCTCAGGGCTGTGAGATCTGAGAGTCTTTCAATTCATGCTCACCAGAAAGGCAGAGTGAAAACTCTACCAATGCATAGTGTCTATTTGTCGTACTGTTTGCTGACCTTTCTCTTTTAAGGAAGAACTAACACAAAAAGCAGATTTTAAACTGCTTCTGTAGAGTACCTAGTAAAAATATTTCTGCATTTCAGGAGCAGGGAACATTCTACCTTGGGAATGCCCCAAATAGCCTGACTTTGATCAAATGGATGAAACATTTTCTCCACTGGAAGGACATAAGAAGCACATCTCTCTTGTCAAGAGAGCCTGATGTGACTGAGCCACAACATTGTCATCCTCCACCTTCTTGGGGTCAGATTAGAGGTTATCCCTTCTCAGTTCCAGAGTTTTGCCAAATGGTTGACAGTCCAGCAGTCACCCACTCTGGGTCATCAGTGACTGCAGCTGCTCAAATTTTGCTCATGTGCCATCTCAAAATGCAGTAGGTACATTTGGATAATCTCAGACTGCTTCCTAAAAGGAAGATTTGGGACTCTGGTGATGGAGGGAGTGTTGGGGAGACAGTGTGCACATGCTGATGAACATAGGTACGGCATGTGCATTGACCAGTTACTACCATGTATTTGCCAGGTGATGTATTTGCCAGGACAAAAAATAGATTGGTCGTCTACCAGGGCACAAAAGTCAGTTCAGTGCAGCTGAATGGAGCAAGTGCTGTTCGAGTGCATGGCTGTAAGGAAATGTAGCAGTACCCTCTAGGGAAGTCTTCAGATATTCCTACACACACCTCAGAGCTCTAGTAGAGTCAGTGGAAAGATGTGATGACCTTCTGAGGAGCAATATCCAAGTTAGTTTTATCTGCACTTTATCAGAGACAGGAGATGCAGAACACAGACATATGCAAATAAAATAACATTCTTATCTCAATTGAGAGGTTCATCTACATGATTCCCACCACAAATCTGTAGACAGCCCTGCTTTCTTAAAGTAGTCTGTGTAGGTTAAGATAACTGTGTCTTCTGCTTCACCAGTCATCCCTCAGATTATTACTCTTGGTGCTTCCAACTTCCCATCTCTCTAGTGTAGGATATAAAGGGTGTTATCTGTCGTGAGCTGAATGATTGCAGTGTCCTGGGCTGGAGATGCAGATTAATCAAACATATTGGAGCAAAGCCACCTGCTAAGCGGAGAGTGATTGATGTGCAGCACTATAGCTTGCTCTTTCTACAGTGGTGATAGGAAGTCCTGCATTACAAGGTGCTGCTAAGGTTCTTCTCTGCTGAAGTCTGGCTTCTGTGAAGGGTTGAAGATGTGAGTTCCTCAGTAAAGGCACCTTCCAAGATTCTTTGCACCGATTGCCGTACCTTTGCCCTGAAGTCCTGTCCCACAAAAACATAAAGCAGGGGGTTGATGCAGCTGTTGGCATATGCAAGTGCTGTAGAGAGGTGATCCCACAGGATCAGTGACTCCATCAGTCCTGTTCCAAGATTAGGTACAATGAAGAGAATCCCAACTACATGGTATGGAGCCCAGCAGATGAAGAATGCAGCTACCACAAACACAATTGTTCGCAGTGTCCTTGAGAACACAGTGTTGTGTGGCTTGTGAAACTGATTTGCATGCGTTCTGAAAACAATGAGGGCATAGCAAACTGCCATTATGCCAAAGGGGAGCACAAAGCCAAAGACAGCCCTAGTGATGTTTATTACCACCAAGGCAAGGGGTACAGAATAATTACCTTCATTGGTGTCTCCCCACAAGTCACTACCATTGTAGGCTGAGTATTCTTCCCATAACTCATTTACAGACACATTTACAGATGCATTTATGGGATCATCTATGTAATCATCAACTCCGAAATTGTACCTGCACTCCATTTTGCCATTGTAAGAGCTTGTGTCACGGTAGTAGAAGACAGGGCAGCAGAAAATGAAGGCCAAGATCCAAATGCCACTGCATATTAGTGATATAAATTTCACTGTTCGGTGGTTCTGACACCAGACAGGTTTCATCACCAGGAGACACCGATCAATGCTGATGGCCACGAGCAGGAAGACACTAGCAAACATGGTGAAGATTATGACTGATGGAATGACTTTGCAGAGGAACCAGCCGTAGGGCCAGTGTTCATGGAGGGCCAGGTGAACAATGAAAAATGGCAAGGACAAGCAGCACATGACGTCAGCCACAGCAAGGTTTAGGAACCAGACAGTGTTCACAGATCTTTTCATTTTCAGACCAGCTACCCAGATCACCAACCCATTTCCTGGGATACCTATGATGAAAACGATGGTGAAGATAGCAACGGAGACAATTGATTCTGATGCATAATGTACAGCAGCCTGTTCCTGTGAACCGCTACTGCCCGGGACTTGAGGCATTCTGCAGCTACAAAACGGAGAGCAAATTAGTAGCAATTCACATCCTTGTTTCTCCTGACTCACTCAAGCGCAGGGCGGGGCTTTCCCTCGGCGAGCGGCGGGGTGACTGAAAGAGTCTCTAGGGAGCGCGGCGAACCGGAGCGGGCAATCAGGGCGCGGCGCGGCGCTTTGCGCAGGCAGGGTTGCAGGTTTCCTCCTGCTAGTGGGGCTTTTAGTTTGGTTTGTGGTTTGGTTGGGTTTGGTTTTGGGTTGTTTGGGGTTTTTTTGTTAATAATGGTTTTTACACAATCAAAAACTGCAGTTAGTAAAAGCGTATGTAGCCAAATAGAACCCTGGAGAAAGGATGTGTCTGTACAGATCCATTCCGGTGTGGAGTGTTTGAGCTTATCGGTGGTACCAGGGCGTGTCGCAGAAGAAGGCTGCCTGCGCTGTGAACAAGTGAATAACCTCCTGTCAGTGGTGGCTGAGCTTTGGAGGGAAGTAGAAAGACTGAGGAGTGCTAGGGAAAGTGAAAGGGAAATAG
>WAAG01038177.1:50680-66332 GCA_013390105.1 Tichodroma muraria | reverse complement strand
GAAGTGCTGAAAAACAATCTGTTAAATAAGAGAACAAAACGGAACGTGAATACTTCCAAAATTCCTGCCAAGTATCAAAACGTGTTACAAGACTAGCTGAGAGTATTTTGTCCACCCCATCAGTTTCCAAGTCAGTAATTTGTAAAAGCTGTAGGTTCTTTTAGGAGTCAGGTCCCATGCCTAGTGAACTCAGATGCCAGAGATTCCCCATTGCAGCAGAAAAGAAAGGTAAACTCTTTTAGGAAGGATAAATGTTGAAAATTTCCTGCTTCAAGACAAGTATATTTTGGCTCAGCTCTTCAGTAAGGTACAATCTTATTATTTGCTGTGCTGCTCCAGTGACAAACTTCTCAGTGGATGACTGTGATTAGAGACTCTCTGTCTTGAGGCCAGAGACATCCATCTGCCCGTCTGACCATCCTGCTGGGACATGGGCTTCTTGACTAATTCAAAAACCTTAGGCACAGTGGAAAGACTGTTGAGGCATATCCAGTCCCTGACTGTGACTCACGCTATTCATGTTACTCATCCATGTGGGCACTAATGAAGTGACTGTGAGGTTCTGGGAACACAGGGGATGCAGTCCAGGTCACAATGATGCTTGCCAATACTCCCATTCGACTGCAGAGGCCTACCCTGGGTCATATGAGTCATGAATTTGGATGCAGATCTTTACTAATAATGTCAGTGCTGGGCTTCAACATCCTTAAAAATAACATGCTGCTTTTTAAAGGTGGAATGGTGGGAAGAGGGAGGCTGTGACAGGGAGACTGTCTAATACCAGTGCTCAAGCTGGGAGAAGGGCTTTGATCTAAGGTTAAAAAGATGTGCTCTCAGTATCCAGAGGAGTCAACTACAGAGTTTCAAATACTGTTTGAAATGTTACATGTCATTCATGTCATATTGCAGAGACTAGCAAAACATCTAATCTGGTTCCCAGAATGACCTTCAGCTACAGATCAGACCATGACTTCAGGGTACTTAACATTATTGTTATGAAAAGTTTAAACTGCTTGCAAAACACTCTGAATTCAAGGAAGGACATGTAAAACAAATAGCACTGTCTCATAAATTCATAGAATTGCAGAATGAGGCTGGAAGAGACCTCAGGAGGTCTGTAATTCATGCCCCAGCTCAAGCAGAGTCAGCTACAGCAAGTTGCTTAGGTCCATGTCCGTTCAGATTTTGAGTGTCATCAAGCTGAAGATTCCACAAACTCTGTGAAATTTGTTAAAGTGTTCAGCCACACTCACGGGGAAAAAAAGAATAAAATTCTTGTGAGTTTGAGTGTAATTTCTTACATTTCGGCTTGTTATCATTGCCTCAGCCTGTCGGGAGATGACTGAGAAGGGTCTGGATCCAACTTCATTACTTCCTTCCAGTGCATATCTTCTCTGGAAAGGTGGATGTTGTGAAAAGGTGTCAGACTATAGTGCTAGGCACTTCCACAGCCACAGTGGTTTACCCAAGTAAAGTGAGTGCTGAACCCCCTCTTTGTGGTTATAGAGTGACTGCCAAGAATAATTTTTAGTGATTCACATTAAGAATGTGAACCCTCATGTGGAGTCTGATTTCTTCTAGGTAGTTTTATTAATGATTGAATGATGAAGTTGAATTAGTATGTTTAGAAAATCTACAGTTAATATGAACAGAGAAGTTGCTCTGACTTTGATTACAGCATCAAAACTCGAAAATAGTGAGTCTAAAAAATCAGACATCCTCTGAAATTAAAAGCAGATGAAATTGAACAAAGACATGAAAATAGACATATAACAGAAGTGACTTTACACAAAGAAGGATCTGAGGGTTGTGGTGAATCACAAATTGACTATGGTAACAACACAGTATTTTTTCCAAGAAAAAGTCTTGGTCAAAAATACATTCCTAGGAATATTGTATGCAACCCTTGGGAAGTAACTGTTTTGCTTTGCTTGGGAGCCAGCTGGATCTCAGACAGGTGTCCACTTTTAGACACCACATTTTTAAAAAGGTGATTTGGAAAAAATCCACAGTGTGGTGCAAGGAATGCTAAATGATTTAGCGAACATAATCCATAAAGAGAGGTAATCCCATTCCTTTAGGCTACAAAAGGGAACATTAAAAGGGAGCATTTAAATCTTCTAGTATGTAAAAAAGATCATTATAAATAGAATAGTAGTCACTTGTTACTTAAGACCAGGAAGGAAGGTATTGCAACTAAGTATTGTAAATTCTAAACTGCATTATTAGACCAGTCTTTTAAGAAGGAGTATTTTGGCTGTTGAAGTATTTAATACTGAAGTATTTAAGAATATGTGTGAATGTGTTTTATTGGATGTTTTTAAGGACAGCACCTGTTGGAGACAGTGCAGGAGAGGGACAGGACAGCATCCTGTTGTCCTTCCCAGATCTGTATCTCTGGTTTTAGGACAATGAGTCTCAAAGTGAGTTAACAGGCAAATGTAAATTCTGGCTCTGACAAAGAACACACCTTGGAGGGGAAAGGTTCACATTTACCAGTCTATAGATAGGATAAGGCTCTACAAGCAGGAACAAAAGCTCCAGATATTTTTTCTCAAGTGTCCTGAAAAAATATAACCTAAATTTTTCCTACACAGACCCCAGACCTGGTGTAAATCTATGTGTCTGCATTGGCTATAATGTGCACTTTGTGGAAGATGAATGGCATAAAATTTTTGTAGGTAATTAAATTAAAGGTATCAAAGCAGTGTTCTGAATCTAGCAACAATTCTTAGAGAGACACAAATCCAACTCTAATTTGCCAGTCTACAGTGTAAAGACAAGGTTATTAATCTGGTACATTCAGTCTTTATTAGTAAAACTTAATTACACAGCAAAGCTCTTGTGAAGGCAATGGCTGCTACTGCTCTCCCACAGAAAGTGCAGTTGCAGTGCCAAAACAGCCACATACGTGCAGAAGCAAACTTGCTGCTTTTTTTCAGCCAGAAGATCTGAAATTAACTTAGACTAAACTGAAAAGACACAGACACTCCTGGGTGTTCATTAGCTAAAACTTTACTCTCTTTCCAGTTGGATGTGCTGCACTCAGAGCAGGAAGATCCTTCTCCTTAGTGGAGCAGTCACTGATCTCAGTGTGAACTGGCCACTCATTCTTATGGATGCTGTGTCGTTCCTCACTAGAACTAAAACAATCTAGGAATATAATGTTTTTATTTTTTAAAGTATAATTCCAAGTGGCCTAATATAGAGTGTGTATAGATCCCATAAAGCACTTTTGTTGCTGAATCTTAAGACAATGTTGCTCCCTTTTGTTAAATTCTATGGATTTTGTCCCTAAAAGAAGGCATCCCCGAGTGTCTTTCTCTATAGCAAAGTCAGTATACAGGGCAATATACAGATATTTCTTTACCCATACAGTGTAACTTCATCAACATCTCTCTAAATAATTTCATTATAAGCTTTGTGGGACAGATTCTTTCCTGAGGAAAGCCAGCAGAAGTCAGTATAAACAGACTTATATGAGCACCTTTTTTACCACATGTAGTAGTTTGGCCGTGATTGGCCAATGTGTATTACTGACATTTGATAAAACCAATGAAAGCGTGGGTACGCCTTTTACGATACACCTTTTTTAAATGCAAACCCGGGAATCAGCTCTCTCTTGGTTTCCGGCAGAGGCTCAGGTAAGAGCTCCTGCCGAACATTCTCTGCTCCCCCTCTCCCCACGTGGCCGTCGGGCCTGGGGGGGGAGGGGGAAGCAAGTCAGGCTGACCGGGAAAAAGGAAAAAAAGACCGCAGAGCCAAACTGTGAGCTTCGTTGCTGATATCTGGCTGATGGAATTCAAGTTTTCTTCTCCTGAGCATGGTCGGTGAGAGAATTTTCCTCAGGGCTGTCTTGGAGCCAGGAAAGATCACGCAGATCGGGCGGGGATGGCTTTTCTGAGTGGAGTTTACTCTGGACTAATTTAACCCTAATGAGACCGAGGGGTGGAAAGAAGAACCCACTAACTTTCTTTCTCTCTAACCATAAGAATCCAGCCAGAACTATAGCCAGGAATGGCTCTGCAGCCCCAGCACGGCTTGTTTTAGTAAATGTGACTGCTTTGGCATGGCTGCTGCTTTTTGTGAACTTCTTAAGTATTCAGATGAAACCAGAAAGCTTCTATCCTCTCCGGAGTGAAAGAAAGGACAGAATGAAGACACATAGAGAAACTGCGTAAGGATATTCTACAGTCAGAAATTGAAGGTGATATTTTAAGTGGAGGAGAGATAAGGAGTTGTTTTATTTTTACATTAAAATCTTTTATAAGCTATGGTGATGGACTGTAATATAATGAGACAATTTTCCTTTAAACCATAAAAGAATATGGGGAGATGAACGGTTCAAATTGTAAATCTGAGCAAAAGAACACTATATTGACGGGGCCAGTATTGAGATGATTGTGACTGTTGGGAGATTTAGACAGAGCAATGAAATTTTGTCCTAGAGAAGAAGATGAAGAAGAGAACTTTTGCTGTTGAACAGTTTTGTCTTTAAAAAAATAAACCCCATGGATCGATTATGGCCCAGAAGTACAGCTATTAAAGAGCTGTAAATATGGGAGGAATTTTCATGATATAAATGTTTTTCCGGGCGGCTGTTATCATGAAAAGTTTGTTTTGTCTTGTTTTGTTTCAGTTTTTAGTTCCATAGCGAGTAAAAGATGCTCCAATCTCTAGAAGAATTGAAGAAAGACTATTCTAGAATTGAAAAACTGACTGAAAGTTTCTAAATGTAATTTCTGTATGTTGTTAATGAGAGTGAGAGAAATTTTGGTAATAGAGGAAGAATGTTTGAAAGGTTTCATTCTAATTCTAAGAGTTTGTTAGTTGTTTTTTTTTTCCTTCTCCTTCTTTCCTTTTTGTATTAGTTAATAAAAGTCTGTTCTTTTCAAGTTTAAACCTGCTTTGCTCTTGATTACAAAATTCCTTTTCTTTTGGCAACCCAAATTGATAGTTTTTTTTCTGTCTGGTTCACAATGAAACCACGACACCACAGATGAATTTATCACCAACTCCACAGCTGAAAAGTTTGACCCAATAGTAAGGCATCTGAGAGTGAAAATTCAAACTTATCATAAGACAAAAATACTGCCACTACCTGGTAAACCTATGTTAAAAATACTAGTGTTCCTTCAAACCCAATTAATTCCAATAATTACACAGTCATTAAAGCAACATTCTAAAAAGGAAAATACCTTCATAGAAGAGTTCATGTGAACAGTTATTTAATCTGCTTTTTAGAATATCTAGATGAATGACTTTTTGCCGAATATAGGACATTCTATTATCAGGTCTTTGCAGTCATTTTACTTAATTACTTCTCTGCCAGGAATATTTGTGCTCCTAGATCTTTATATAAGGCTAGTTTAAAGGGAGAAATTTTATTCCTGCAGCTCTAGGAGAGGCCTTTTCATCATGGTGTGAGTAGTTTCATACTGTATTTTCCTCACATTATCTAGCACTAAATAGACAACTATTAATTTCCAGGCAGCCTTTTCAGTAGTGTATCCGAGGGCTGCTGCCACAATCAGATTTGAACATTCAAATTCCATCTTATTTCCAGTATTAATATTTCAGTCCCAAACACAGATCATCAACACCCTGTCCATACTGCTGCTTAGCCAGGTATGCTTGCATATTTCAAAAGAATGCGTTCCTCTCACCCACCTTCCCCACTAGGCATCCTAACAGCTTAGTTATAGACACATTTCTGCACTTTCATTCTCTCAGGATCCCATGAATATTCATTCCATTCGAAGTGGAACAGTTTGAACAGAAATAATGGGATGCCTCACCCTTGTGCCTTAAAATAGCTGGCCTTTTGTGATCAGCATATTCACCTCCAAGTGGGAGGACACCAGGTCAGATTCCCTCAGGCAACAAAAGAAATTTAACCCAAGCCTCCCATAGCCTTGCTAGGACAGATGAGTATTATGAGCCAAGCTTTTCTTTGCTATATCTTTCTGGTTAGCTTGGCTTAGCTTGTGTCTACATGTAACTCTTGATCCCTTAAATAATACTGGTCATTTATGAAATAAATATGATGGCCTCTGTGATGCACAGCTGGGCTTCCTTTCGGTTGAGACAGTGTACAGAGAACTGAGACCCCGGACCTATCTGAGCAGAATAGATATGTACTCAGACTAAGAAATGTGAAAGTGGTGACTCTTTACATGGTCTGGGTGCTGCCATTAAATAACCTGACATACTCGAATCTCTGGGAGATGCCTCTCTTTCCTCATGTGGTATGGAAGGCAGAGCTTCACAAGCTTTCTAGACTGGAGAAACAGCTAACTCTTTGGAAAGATGTCAGTCTTACAGTGTTGCCACAACTGTTTTAATCTATAAATACCTACAGATAATTTAGCCTGGAATGTTTGTTTATTCCTTTTGCTTTCTTCAATTCTCCTTGCTTGTGTGCTTGCGCATGTAACACTATATGTAGTTGTATGGAAAGATGTGGTTCAGTCTTGGCACTGGTTTTATGCAAAACCTTTTTATTTCTTGCAGACTACTAACTCAGAGTTATGGATCCTTTATATACTATGATGGCTATCTGTTCCAGTGCCAGAATCTCTGCAGACTTGCAGTGATTCACAGCTGTTAGTGAACTTCTCTTCACTGCATTCCTGTAGACATGGTTTGTGCTAAAATCTCATTGTGAGAGATGTCTGCTGCTTTTAGAAAGCCACCTAAAAATCATGTTTCAGAGCACTTTTTAATGAGGAGACCTTTATATGAAGTTTTATGCAGTGGGAGCCACCCCCACCTGGAGTTGTGAGTATTTGCTATGCCTGCAAATTCATCCACAGCTGTTTCATATTAGATACCCAGAAAATGAAGAAAGCATAACTCCTGGCCACTTTTTGAAAACTGTGGTTTGGATGACCTTCTCAGCACCGTGCAGAGCTTGAGGAGAGATGCAGGGACACAGTCCCAGCTCTGGATGCTAGTATCAGATTCAGAAGGAAAGAGGCAGGTGTTGTGGGGGGCAATACCCTTCATTTGACATAGGACAACAAGGACTGCATGCACTGAATGTGTCAGGATGCCTATGAAAATAAATAGTTTATGATCATTGAAATAAAGGCTTCATTATAACATTTTTTATAGAATCAAAATACTCTTTAAAAGCAGTAGTCCAGGAGCAGCCTGTCTTGTTCCTCCTGAGTGCTGGCGTGGCCAGTCAGTATGGGCAAAAGGAGCTCTGGTTACAGAATCAAATGTTGGCTTATCAACTGATCTGTAATATAGTTTGGTTTATAAAGGTTTAGGGGATCTGAGAGATGAGCCTGGCTACAGATTATGTAGCCTAAACCTTAGGAAGTGAAGCAATTATAAAATGAATTAATTTGAAGGTTTTTTTCTTTTCTTGGAGGTTTGAGAGTTTAACTTACAGGAGATTTTAATAGAAAAATAATACCAAGACTCAGTCTACAGCTTACCTTAGGCTTAATGAGAAGAGCAAGTAGATGTTGATAGAGAGTGGGGATGGATAAGAACCATGATTGTTATTACCTGCAGTAGTGCTCTCATGGTAACCTGGAGTTAAACTTGATGGTAAACTTAATGGAACTAGGATGGCTTGTCCAGAGGAGCCTGTGTTTGTATACACAGCATGAGTATGCACGCTGAGTTGAAGGCAATGTCAGGAAAGTACCTATAAATATGACCCAGAGAAGCAAAGCCTGAGACCTTCTGAGGCACTGAGGAAGGAAAACTTCTACATTTGTTTATTCTATGGCTGGCAAAGNTAAAACACACTTCAGGCCTGAAACAGTCTTGCAAATGCCTTGGAAAGATATCACCTGAAAGCAGTAGGGAAACAGAGATCTCAACAGATAAACCTCTGAATTAAAGTCATGTGTTTTTTTCTGTGACTCTGATTATTTCTGGTCATTTTTGTTTCTATTTATGCCTTTTTTCCTCCCTTCTTTTAGGAAGCGCACAACAATATTCATAGAAATTTATTATCAAAATAATAAAATTTACTTTGAATTTACATTCTGCTTCAACTTCATTACTTTTAAGAAACTACCCGGTCTAGTGTAAAGTACGTAAATTTAAATTAAGTAGCATAGTTTCTAGAAGATTTAGAAGATAATAATTTTATTAGACCTGTTGAGATTATTAGATATGCCTAGACTTAATAAAAGCTAATTTTAGATCTTTGTGAGTCAGTATGGTTTCACTGGCACCTTGACTAAATCCAGCCTTCACCAAGGAAAATTAATATTGGAGAAAACCATCTTTACAGACACTACCTAATAAATAGGAGGTTTATGTGGTGATTTTATATACTACAGACCTACCAAATAGATATATACCTGAGCCTACCAAAATAGAAGGAGCAGAAAATAGTTTCAGTAGAGGTGCTGAAAACAGCTTTAGAGACTTGGTTCTGCTGGTTGTTATACTTCAGTGTCATTCCTTAAAAGTAGTGATTCCTGCAACACAAACTGAAGTGCAGCTAATCTCTTGTCCTTGTTTCCAGTGCAACTAACCCAGCCATGCAGAGTAAGAAGATGCTGCTGGTACAGCAAAGTGAAAATGCACAAATATTGTTCCAAAAGTATTGACTTCTTATGACTACACTAGAATATGCATAGAGAAGTCGTGAAAAGACCAGGTTGGATGGGGCTCTGAGCTACCTGGTCTAGTGTTTAGGAATAGCATTTTTTTTAATTTATTGCCCACAAAAAATGCTGTAGTAATTTTTTTGTCAATGTTTGTATAACTTCTGTAAAAATTTTGTGTTGCTTGTCTTGACATATAGCTGAACAGGACTATGTAGCTGATGCCTTTCACAGTACGACTTTGTAAAAGGGAGGCTAGACTTCTGCTGCAGCAATATTAGCTACCAGTGGGGCCTGCAAGAATAGGGGCTAAATCTCTTTAGGAGAGGGAGTTTGTTCTTCATACTTAATTCAACTCATCTCAGACAAATAAAACAAGAAATGTAGTAAAACCTATAAGAATGGAACAATAGTAAACATCTGACATGCAATACTTAGTGTTATTATAGACTTGCTAAAATAGACAGTACGCTACACTACAACCATTTTCTGAGAATTCCTACTCAAAGCTTGATCTTTATTGCTATTAAGATGAAGGTTTGAGAAATCAAGAAGTCAGAATTGCAACTGGAAAATTTTTTGGGAAAAAAGGACAAATACATCATTTACATAAATAACAAAAATTCACTAATGCAAATAATTATAACAATTAGTCTGTGAAACATGACAAAGGGATGTGGTGCTCACCATCACATAATGGGCATTGCCTTCTTTTGCCATAGGTCATTACACCAATAATATTGGTGTAATGTTATAATTGGAGAAATTCCAATAATAATTGGAATTATTATTATTATTATTATTATTAGTATTCCAACAGACTAAAAGGAGATGGGACAGAACTTTCAGTAGCAAAATGTATCCTTTAGATCCTGTATGTAGTACAGAGAATATCCTTTCATTGGCACCACTATTAAAAGGTTCATAAGATGATCTATGATCCTTCTTGAAGAGTAAGCTTTGTTTACCCAAATAGAAGAGATGACTTCTATATTTTTTCAATGTTGATTTCCATTGGCAAAGAAGTACCAGGCAATGACTCCACTAACAAAAGCTAAAATGTGCAGGAGAAGGTCCAGGACACTTTTTTTTTTGTTTGTTTGCTCTATGTAGAAGCAGACTTGTATGGCACTCCGTAAAGATGGAGAATGAGTATTTGCTTAAAAGAAACATGTCTGATGCTGAGTTTGAACAAATTTTAATTAGGTAGAAGATAAACCTTATTTTTATTTTGCCTCTTGTGTAGCAAATAAATTCTTTTTGTAAATTATTTTCCATGGATAATCCCCAGCAGACACTGGTGAAATGATTTGCAGAAAAGCAGAGCAAGACTGAGCTTTCATCTTTCCTCTGGGAGTGCCCAAGCAGTACTCATGAGAGATATGGACAAACTGGCAGGGCAAGAGATACTGGGAAACCTAAGCATAAAGAAATATGAAAGATATGGCAGCAGAGAGAGAATTTTTAAGTGGAATGCAAAATTATGCAGAAAATATGTGAGTTACGTTCTCTCAAAGCTGAAAATTACTCATCCCTTTCAAATGCAAATGTTGCAAAGATGTCCTCTATCTGTAAAGGTAAGAGTGCTCACTTACTAATGACACATAATAGCAAACATTTTAATTCAGTCTATTTGGAGTCTGCTAGTCAGGAAATTGATCTAGGCAGTAACAAAAGTCATTAGAGATATTTACAGGGGTTTCAAAAATAGGCTATACATTTTTACCATAAGCCTGTATCTGAGAAGGTGGAAGCTAGAATTAACTTCAATTTCCTTGGTGACAGTAATGGCTGAATGAAAGTTTTCCTATAGTGTGGTACATCTGGTGTTGTGTGCAGCCTTGCAAAAAGTTTTTCCTTTTAACCCAGTGCTCAAGATTTTAAATGAAGTACTAGTGCAATTTCTTATGCTGAAATGTTAAGTGAGGTGTTTGGGGGTTTATTTGCATATAAAATACTTGACTTAGACTTGAGGTGGAGAGGGTAAATTGGGGTAACAATCTAATTAAAAGACAATTTACAAAAAGTGAAAGTTTAAAAATTCAGTGTCTGACTTTAATTGTAACATTCTTCAATGAATCACAAGTTTAATTCTCTCTGGCTAGAAAATGATTAAACCCCTCAAATTTCTGTTGGGATGCATTCAGCAGGGTGTCTAGATAGCTAGTCTACAGAATTGTTTGCAATTTTCAAGATGTTCAAGTGAGCTATAAATAGCCAGAAATAAAGTAAACCAGCTTGCTGCCTCCCCAAAGTTGTATTATTTTTCTCTATGGTACTTCATGCATATCAGGAGATTCTTTTGTTATAATAGGTCTCTGTTCCTCATCAGTCAAAAATAACGGGGAAGAATTGGGTTTGAAGACTGCGCTGTGCAAACGTGTCCCTGCCGTATCATGGCTGCACTGCTCCCACTGAACCAGCCCTCCACCTCCATCCTCTGCTGTCACCTCCAGCACGGATGTCCTCAGCTTTGTCAGAACTCATGCTGGCAAACAGATACATGCATGTCAGGCTTTTTGTGATCTTTCTTTTTAAAGGTTTCATCAACTGTGCCAAAATTGCTCTGAGTTGGCAAAATTTCAATGGCTTAAAAAGACTGTTGTCAGTTGTAAGAGATCAGTGTTAAGAATGTGTGGATCTTGTCCTCCGTAATAGATGTTCTTAACATAAGAGCAGTCATAACAGATTTGGGTAGTACCACATAGGTACATGCTGCTGCATCTATTTTCCAAGGAACCATAGGCCAGAGGGAGCACTGGAACAGGACACTTTCTCTGGAGCAGTGACATGCTGTCCAGTGCTATTCCTCTCAGTCTGCCTGGCTCCCATTGGCCACAAATCCTCCAGCTCAGAAATTTTAAAGTCTGATTGAAAGCCTGCTGAGGTCAGAGGTAGTCCATTTCCTCTGAGGGGCAGAATGATAGCTTTTAGCACATCAGTAATATTTTTGTGCACTTAAAATTATCACATATTTTGCTAAGTGTATTTCAGAGGCAGATCATCAACTTCTGGATCTATAACCAAGACAAGTTCATTGGTAATAACAGTATGACAAATTTATTTTCTTTTATGCATTTGGGGGGGCTCCTAATATTTGTCTACTGCGCAGTAAGTCAACGTCACAGTGCATGTTTGTAGGATATAGAGACAACTCAGTTTGCTTGCATCAGTGAGATTGAGTCATGAAAGAAAAGGTTCATTTCAGATCTTGCAGTATCATTTGTTATTTAACACGATTCTATATTTTGTTTTGTAACAAAAATGGTCTTTAATAGCTTTAAGTGAAGGTGATCTCTGTTTGTGTATGGGAAGGTGTGGAAAACCATTTGGTATACTGTGACTAATGCTGAGGGAAGCTGTTTTTGTTGTTGTTTAAAGAAGATTATGCAGAAAAATTCTTTGATTTTAGCAATCAGGAAATTTTAAAAGAAGCTGTCTGATCATGGCAGCTCTGCGTCTCTCTGGAGTTATGATATTCAATGGTAAAACAGGCGTTGCTATGGCAATTAAGCATTTTTCAACATTTTTGGTTTTTTCAGATTTCTTCAGTTCTTAATAATTTTCCTGAAACAGTTTGGAAAAATACTGGTACTTTAAAATATCACTTGTTCCTCATAAATAGACTCATAAATGTTTAGAGTGTAATCCTTGTTTTTTCAAAGTCTGTGTCAAATATCCCACTGACTCTTACAGAAACATAGCTTGACCTTATATATTTAATTTCAATATAATTTCCTTTGAGTGTATGCTTTCTAATCAGAAATATTGAAATTGCTGTGGTTTCTGACACAGTAGTTCCATCAGGGCTTTTGCAGGCACATTGTTTGTGGCAGCACAGTTCAGCCAACTTGGGAGGCCCCAAGGCCCATTTCACACCTCCTGCTGATGCAGCGCTGTCTTCTGAGGGACTGCAGCACCCAAGCATGATCATTCTCAGCACACCGTGCCCAACAGGCTGTGAAACCAGGGCTTCTCGTATGAACAAGACAACTTTGTCAGAAGGAAAAATTGAGAGATTATCGTAGAATCACAGAATCATAGAGAGTGTGTTTGAAGGGACCTCAAGAGGCATCAGGTCCAACCTTTCTTGTCAAAGGCACAGTCTAGACAAGAGGGCCCAGAAATGCATCAGCTGAATCTTAAAAGTGTCCAATGTTGTCCAATCCACCACTTCCCTGGGAGATTATTTCAATGGCTCATTGATCTCATTTTAACAGGCAAAAGAATGCCATAATCTGCAGCTTTCACCATTTACCCCCAAGCCACCTCTGCCTCGGGGTGCCTTTCCTCCCATAACTGACTGGCAGGATGCAATGGAGAAATTCCTCTACATGGAGATCCTGGAGACAACTCTCAGAGTAGAGCTGAACGCTATGTGACCCGTCTCTGCAGCACCCAGAGCAAATGTCTCTGCTCCTGGGGGAGATCAGAGACCCCAGAAGCTGCCTGGGTGCCACCAGGCAGCTCAAAACTAAAGTCACAGCAGCCAAGCACTGGATGAGGAGATCCCTGCCTGTGCTTAGCTCAGAATGTCCTTTTGGATGTCCACCCTTTCAGATATACCAAGTGGCTCAATCCTGTGAAAAGACAAACTGGGCTGTCTTCCATCTCGTTGAGAACATTTGAGTGATTAAAAGTATCTTCAGTCTCCTCTTTGCTTGGCAACTGCCCTGATAGCTAAGGTATTGTATAAACAGTGATTAGTCACTGCTGCCACTGCCATTAACAGCAGTTGCTGTTGCCATTTCATTAAGTTCAGTGTGTGTGCAGTATGTGCAGATCAGGCCTCCAGACTGGTCTCCTAAGAGGCATGCCTATTTTGTGAATCTTGGGATGGAGACGGAATCTTAGGTGGCAGATGGGATTATATCATATGTTCAGGTCAAGTAAGAAAATAATATCTCTGGCCATTTGTGCAAACACAAAATTTGGCACCCCAATAAGTTTTCTTTGGATAAGGCTTACACATAGACAGGCTTTCAGGTATCAAAGGATTTTTTCTTTTTAAACCACTGTCTTGAACCTTCATATCTTCTGCTTCAGCAGTGCTTTAGATGCCCAAATGTGTTTCTTGGAACTTGTCATTAAGGAATTATGAGACGAATTGTCATGTCTGTTTTGCCAAATACGTAGCATCTATGTCCTGTATATGGTACCAGAATCTTTATGAGACCTCTGCAGTAAGATGAGACAAAGATAGACAAAATTTTTCATCTTATTTTTACTAATTGGAAATTCTACCTCTTTATTAAGAGCTCTTAATAAAGGGGAAAAAAAGAAGATGGTTTGGTGCAAGATCATTCCTCAAGTTGAAAGAAACCTCTTCTCCTTTTCCCTAATAGAGTCTCAAGATCTGGAGCACATCAGCCTTGAAGAGACTTGAGCCCAACATGATTTTTCCAGGCTGTTTTATTAACCAAAGACCATGATCTTTTCAGGCTGTTTTATTTAACCAAAGACAAAAATTATTCCTTGGCACACTATTCGTTCTAGTCTTACATTTTCAGTGCCCTGATTTTTAATACAGGGTTCCTGCAGCATTATGAAATTACTTTTTTCTGAAATAATGTTTACGGGTAACTTGGGCAAGTACCAGCATAGGTCTTCTCAGATTCTCCTCTCTTCTCCCTTCTTCAGAATGGTAGTTTACATTACTTTGATGCAGTGTGCCTTACTAGTATGGTAAGTATATCTCCTTGTTAGCTTACTCAAAAGTCAATGATATACATCTTTATTACCTACAACTTGAAGGTAGTTATTTATAGCCTTCAAGATTCTGTCTCCCAAATGATCACACTAAGTTCATCTAGTAGCAGGAAAAGCGTAAACCATCATTTTTTCACTGAAATGCTGCAGGAAAAGCTGGCCTCAGAGCAGAAATGAGGGGCTGGCCCCAGTATATTTCTGGATCTGTCCCCAGTGCTTTGGAGTGTCCCCTCAGGTGATTGATGACAAGTGTGGTAACCCAAAGTTTCTATGGCAAACATAGCTAAGTCAGCAGACAACAACTTCAGAGAAAGGAACACCTCATTGTCTGGTCCATGTGTATATGTCAATAATGCAGACTGACTGGCTCAGAATTCAGGAAGTTCTTGTAATTTTCTGTTTCGGTCTCAATGATTTCCTTCCTTTTCTAGGAAAGTGTGTCTATCAAAAGTGTAGTTTGTAATAGTATTGATTACAGCTGTTGTTCACAGGCATCACTACTTTAGGTGGGATTAAACAAGTACAAGAAATGTAGCCAAAGAATTTGCCAGCAATACCAGGTCAACAGTCATTGTCTTGTTGGTCTTCTGCATTTTCAGTGAAGTCATTTATCTCTGGTGAGGTAGAGCTCCACCAGATATACTTAACACAAAACAAAAAAATCAGCAAACTCCACAAAGATTAATATGCATTTTCTTGGTTTATCTGGAACTGAAAATATTTCATGTGTTTGATTAACATTCATTTGCGGTCTTTTGAGCTAGCAAGGCTTGCAAAGTGGTCAGACACTAGTGATAATGCTGACAACCTCATTCAGCAGAAGTCAGCTCCTGCCAAAGCCTTTCACTGGAAGTCTTCACTGCAAGTAGTTAAAGTTTGCAAGAATGAAGCAATGCATTTAGCATGTAACAGTGAACAAAAGATCTAGAACAAAGAGTCTGGTTACTTGCCTGCTTAGACTTGACAGTAGCTTCTGGAGATTTTTACCAAAGTAAATTGTAATTCTTAAGGGAGCTTCCTGAGCTGTACAAAGGACGTGGTAAGATGGTTTCTGAGTGAGAAGGATTTGTCCAAACCCTGAACTAGCAGTCATATTTTCTCAATATTTCATTTTCTTGAACAAGTGTGACTCAGAGTTTTGACAAATATTTCTCCTACGGGAAGAATGCAAAGGCTGCATACTCAAATTCAGAGTTCCAGAATCTTGCAAGGACTCAGGTAGTTAGATGTGTATCTCTGCAGGATGGCTTTGCTACAATGGCCATGGTTTAGCACCACTTGGCAGGTTGTAACAAGGTTATTTTTTTGATAGTATTCCTGAAAGCAAACAGATTTCAGTAAGCAGGAGGAACCCATTGCCCCTC
>WAAG01038177.1:29554-50633 GCA_013390105.1 Tichodroma muraria | reverse complement strand
TGTATGCCTAGATTTCCCAGCTCAATAAACACTTTGGGAATTCTAGAACCCTTTTGAATGCTATAACTTGAGGTTTGACCTTGGTCAGCTTTTGATCAAGGACTAATTTTTTATTTCCACGGTAGGTCAGCAACTTTCACTCATGGTCCTTACCATTCATGTCGTGTTTAGGGACCCTTACTCAGATCAGTAATGTCTGATCAATGGGAAAAGATTGAGATGAACCAGAACAGGTTTGCAGGATTTTGCTGAGGAAGAATGACAACAGCCCTAATGTGACTGTTAAACATAACTGAGTGTCCAATGACTCACTTGAGCATCATTTGCAAGTATATGTACCAGAAGAGATGTGTCATTGGGGCAAGACTAAACCACTCACAAGATAGGTTTTCACAGAAATATTTTTTTAACAAAAAAATTTAACAAAAATACAAGATTCATCATTGTAGATACTTCCATGTTAGATGCAGGGAGCAGATTGCTGAGGACAAATTGGATGTTTTTAGGAGGTTCACTGTGTTCTGGTGACAATGTCTATTATTTAATGATGGCATCAAATAATAACATAATCATTGTCACTTGGCTTAGCGAGACTGACCAATCTCTTGCTGCTCTGGGTGCTGCTCTGTTTCAAACCTGCTGTAACTCTGTTTTTAGGTGTCAGATTAACAGGTGTCAGACTAACAATTTAGGAGGAGTATTTAAGGAGGAGATAAAATATTTATCATACTTCCTAACAAAGTATTAGGTATTCTCTTTGTTTCTTCAGATTTTTTTTTTAAGGACTGTATAATATTTTGGGCTTCTGGGTCAACGGCAGAGAGCTAGTCAGATCCTTTTCTGGCTTATTTTTTCAGTTTTGATGCTCACCCAAACCCCTTAGATTTCATTTTCCACTTGCTTCAATTACAAGCAGCATGAAGAATTAATGGTTCTGGGGTTGTAACTCTATAAGCAGAAACAATGGAAGCTAAGATCCTACTTTTTACTCAACTCTTTCATTGATAATATAAAGATTACTGTTAGCAGAGCTTCCACTATTGCCCCCTGCTAATACCATGCAACAGGTTTATTGTATTAAAGACACCTTCTATAGAGATGCTTGATGTAGTGTATCTTTATTCAGGGGTGCTTCTTGGAAGAGAAAAGGGTTGTTTCCCTTTCCTCTTCCCTTTCCTGTAAACAGGGGGGAGGATGGTCTGTAATTTATTTATCGATTTCAAAAGAAAGCAAAATATTTCCACATAGCCTCAACAGGGAATGAAGATTCCATTTCATAAATTAACTAACTCTATACTTCATTCAAAAAAGATTTACTGAACATGCTGGTGGTGTTGCACAATGTTTAGCTTGTGTAGTCTGAACTTTGTGTAGGTCTTGTGTGAGGCTCTGGCATTTCCTTTCTAATGACTTTTAATATCTTCTAGTTCATGCTGCTGGATCATTTAAAAACTCCTGCACCTCACGTTTATTATTCTCTATTTCACTCTAGGGTCAATCCCTCTCTAAAGGGGCCTTCAGCATTATCCAAAGGACAAGTTGCTTAATGCCTCTCTTCAGTATATGAGTGTATCTTTAACAGCGAAATTTGGTGGATGCTCAGAGATGCTCAGGAATTACTCTTCCCTGGAACAAGAAGTTCCAGGGTGCAGCTGGGTGTTACTCAGGATGAGAATTAGGAAAGGCTCTTGGGACAGCTGCCCCACTGCCATAGGATTAACTGAGAAGGAGCAAGCAGAATCGCAGAGTCACAGAATCACAGAATGGTTGGGATGAGAGGGACCTCTGGAGATCAGGATCATCTAGAGCAGGTAAGTGGATGTCTGTGGCTGCTCAGGCCTCAGGTCCTGTGGAAATGCAACAAAATAGGCAAAGTTTGGGCTTTCAAATTGCCCAGACACATTCCTGACCAGAAATACTCAGACAAATGAATATTATTAATAATATAAATAATAATGTGTGAGTTACAGAACCTGCTCTTTTTTCACGCTAGAGCAACAGCCACTCAGCACTCACCAATTTAGGCCATTTAAAGCTCAGTCTTTCTGAATAATTATTATAGTCAATGCATCAGACATCATTTTTGCTGCTGCTACTTTACCTGGCCAGCCACATTATTTTGGGTAAAGTCCGCTGCATAATGCATTGCCTCTGAAGTCATTGCCTCTGCATCAGATGGTGGGAAAAAATGGGAGAATAGTTTCTGATTAGCTAAAAACTCAGGTTTAAATCATGTCACACCATGTAATGACAGGTAAAAGACTTGCTGTGTCAGAATTACTGATTTTCACGGCTGGTGGTATTTCATATCCACTGCTTGACTTCTGGAAGGAATAATTGCAAGTAAAGGTAGATAGACTCACACTAAATTGTATTTCCAACCCAAGTTTGAGATCTGAACTGAAAACTATAGACAGTCCTAAGTGTTCTTCTCTTTAAAAGTTTCTAAATATTTTTTTTTCGATATACACTCTGTAGCTCTAAACTTGTCTCACAGAAACATTGAATTTCATCTCAAAAACTGAGAACAGTGATCTGGAGTCATATCTGTATCTCTATCTTGAGCTGATTATGACTTATTGTAATTCCTGAAAGACTAAGGCCTATAGGTATGATTTATTTCTAATGGTGACACTATATGTCGCATCAATACTTATAAACAGACATCAAGAATTAGTAAATTGTAGACCAAAAAATCATTTAACAATTCTGTATTCTGAGGGAAAGAGCTCCCTGGATTGTGACAGGCAAGGAAGGGTCAGAAAACCCCAACTGTGTTTCATGCAACAGGACTGCTTGTGAGTAGGTCTAAGAAGTAAAAATACATTGAGCTGTTGACATTGACTTAGTTGTCAGCTAAATTAGAGAAACATAGATAGAAGACAGTAAAAATAAAACATGTCAATTGAAATACATGTGAGGGAAGATAGTCCACTCTGCAGGATGGGAGCAGAAGTTAGGGAAACAGGTATCAGATTTGGAGAGGAAGGTCTTATTATGGGAGAGAAGGACAAATGAACCAAAGCTGGAGGCTGAGGCTTAATTAATCACTAATGTATCAGCACATTAGTCAGAGAGAGGATCAGAAGGTGAGAGAGGAGAACAGGTGAGAAATCATTAAAAATAATGCCTGAGAAATTATAAGGAGATGAAATGATGAAGCACAGAGGGCGGAAGAGGAAATATGAAGTTGAAAGGAATAAGAGAACGGCCAGTGCAGGCCAAGTTTGTGAACAAGAACATTGAACTGGGGCTGCCTTTTCCAGGGTAACTTCTCATAGCTATATAAAAGTTGCATTGTGAAGATTTTCTGCTTTTGTGAAAGGGGACATCCAGTGCTCAGCTTGTCACACTCTCTTTTTTCTCCTTCTGTCACTTCCAAAGGTATTGTGTTTGTCCTCTGGAAATCGTCCTTCTCCTGTAAGATATTAGGCAGCACGCTTTTCTTAGTGCCTGATAAAGAGCTGAAACAAGCTATTTCAGACTAAGGTACTTTTAGTGCCTCACCTGTCACTCTTTTAATAAGCTTTTATGGCTCAGCACGAATTCCCTGCAGGTAGATACTGAAAGCCTAATCCAAAATTGCATAAAGACAACTAAAAGAAGTAACATAATATTTGCAAGCAGATCTACAATTCCTTTGTCCTGAAAGAATGTGATCAGAGGCCTAAGCTAAAAATACATTTGTTCAATATGCTTATCTTAGCACTTTGAGAGAAAAAAGAAAGTAACAAAAAATATAAAAATAGATGTAAAATAGTGGAAACAAGAAATATGGGGTATTAGAGCCCTTGCTACCTAGTATAAAGTATAGCAGAAGGATGTCAGGCTCCGCTAAGTGTATCTCCATTGCTAGATAGTTTATGAATGGCCATTTCTTTTCAAGCAGGAAATCTAATGATTCTGAAGCTTTACTCTTAATTTTTGTCTTGGGCCACATTCGGGCAGATAATAGCATCAGGAAAAAATTCCTCTTAAATCTTGAAATGTCCAGGTGCAGCTGGTGTAATTTGAACAGGAACTACATGACCAGACGCACAGTCATCTCCTTTTTATTCAGCAAACAACTGTTTCATTGAAACTTTCAGACACTGCTACCAGCTGTGTGATAACTCTTCCAGAACATATCAGGTTCCTAATGAACAAAACTGTTCACTCCACTTTTTTAACTCATCAAACCGTGGCGCCTTCACTGGTAGGAGAGCACAGGCGGTGGCAGATCCCTGCTTCAAGAGACCTTACACACCCCACTGCCCACATCTGCTTTCCGTGGTAGGTTCTTGGCCAGAGAACAGCTGGTGGGTTCTGGCACAGTGATGCTCCCTGAAACTAATCAAAGCCCATTTTTCCCTTAAAAGTACATGTGTTAAGCCTGTCACTCAGCCTCAGTGTATTTAACCCCTCAGGTTATAGGGGTGATCAAAAGCTTCCTTATGAAATTAATTTCCATTGAGAAATGACTGTTGGAAAATAATTCCTCAAACAACCTCTTCTGCCAGTTCAACCTTCTCTTTGATTTTATTCAAAGTCTGCTTGTTTCTGGTGACCTGGAGATAGGCTGGATTTTCCAAGTCCCAGTGGAAACCCCAGGTTTGCAGGGAAAAGGTAACTGGTGGCTGAGCAATACGTAACTCAAGCTGTCAAGGGAGTTGGGGTTCCTGGGCTCTCTCGGCTGGCTGTCTCTGCAAACCTCATCCCAAACGCTGGCCTTCCTGGTGGCAGCAGCCTCTTGGTCACCAGGAGAGTAGATTGCTGGTTATCTGGGTGTCTGCTGCCCCGGGTCTACATATCAGCCCAGTGGAGAGGGCAGCAGTCCCTCAGGCAGTCTCTCTTGTAGTCAGCAGGCTTCAGAGTTGCTCCCTCATGGTCTCCGCCTATCCCTCTCTGCAGAGCAAGCATTCAGCTCTTTGGGAGCCCGCTTATATATTGGGCAGCCAGAGGAGCTGGGCAGCCCAGGAAACAAGCTGAAAAAATGCCCACATCCTTCCAAGGCTTTTCCCTCCCACAAAAATGTTCTGATTATTAGCTTTTGTGTTCCAGCGCAGCACAGCTTTGCTTTTCTTTCAAAAATAAAGCAATTTGGAACAAAGGATGGTCTTCTGACCAGCTCTGGTTATTTTATTTCCCTTTTTGGGCCATACCTGGATACTCACCAGGATAGCCTGGCTGGGGAGCCAGAAGCAATAGACTCATGGAAACTAAGTCTGAGATTTCCATCTCAGCACTGAGCATTAAAATAACCTCTGGATCACAGCAAAAGCTTGGGCTAGTGGCTCTATGGCTCTACATGAAAGGAGAAGGCTAAGCTAAGCAATACTTGAGGTGTAGCATAAAGCTCTTTTGGCCACACTCATTTTTAGCTAATCTGTTGATCTTTGGAACAGATAATTTCTTCAGCTACTGTTATGAGAATAGGTGCTTCATGCCCTTAAACTCAGAGAGGAAGGGAGAGAATGAGAAACAATGAGACACTTGAATAGCAGAGCTTTAACTGATTATTGTCAGTATGCAGGCAGAACCTGTAATGGGTTCACTGAGTAAAGTGGGGCTCACTGATAATACTCAGCAGCAGTAGCAGTTCAGAAAGCATCTAACAAGCTTTAGACTCATATAAAAGTCATACTGACACTGTAGAGTTTTATAATTTGTGTCATTTCCTTTTTCTTTCTTTTATTTTGTTTGTTTACTTATTTGTTTTTGGTTTGGGGTTGTGCTTTCTTTGTTTGGGGTTTTTTATTGTCGTTGCTTTGGGGTTTGGATATATTATTTATCTGTGGGGATTATTATATGATGTGTATCATAAGAAGATGCTTGGGTGTTAAATGTTTAAGATTGCTCTTTTTAGATTTGTCATGGCAGGAAGAATTAAGTACATGTTGTTACATATTAGCAAGATTAACTAGAAAATATTACATGACACACATGTATCACATCTATTGCTTTTTTCTGAGGTTTGTACTTCTCTTCTTTTAGTAAGTGTTTTCATAAATACAGCATTAAAATGTTTGTACTGGCTCTTCAACGATCAGACCTCAGAAATGGAAAGGAAGTTTAAGGAAGTGTTTTGGTAAGTCCATTGGCTAAAAAATGCCTTATTTCACCAAGTAGGGAGGAAATTAAATATTGTAAAAAAAAAAATGCAAAGAACAATATATTTAAATTCTTGTTATAGAAATTTAAAAAATATACCAAGGAAACAATCATCAGTGAGCTTTGTCAAATATTTAATATTTTGCTGCATTAAATAGATGTGCCAGTATTGCAAAACATATAGAAGAAGCAGTAGCTCATTTGATTAAAAAATTAGTTGTCAAACACCTTCCATCCACTTTCTAGATGGTTCATAAAATCAGCAATCTGTCCCTCATTTCAGTAGAGAGCACACTGAATGTCTTTCATGGGCCTCCTATTGAGGTGTCATTTCTTATAAAATATACCCTAATTGTATATTGGTGACTGATTAGCAGCTCCAAAGTATTTGAAATGACATCAAAAAAAAGTTATCAAATGAAAATAAGTATGGTTTGTGAAGCATTAATTTCTGCTGTTCACTGATTTCATGCTCATGAGTTCAAAAAACTTAGCAGGTTCCAGTGAGTCACCCAGTTTTTAGTGTAAAATAGGCGAGGTTCAACTGTGCTTGAAGAATTAATTACTTTTTTACTTGAGTAAACTTGAAAGAAGAGAACAAAATACCAGTCTGCATGTAATTCTTTTAGTATTAAATCAGATTTTGCAGTTGTCTAAAAAGCTTTGACTTTTCACAGTCAAGTCTTTCCACTCGACCCTAAAATGAAAAGTGCAATCTTGTGTTTCTCACAGAACCTAACAGTGTAGCAATGAATGCCACTAATTCATCCCAAGATCGCGTAGGAGGAGAAGTGGGCTTACTCCTCAGATGTCTTATTTATATAAATAATAATGCTGCCTCCTTTTTCTCATCGTGCTTTTTTTTTTCTTCTCCATCTGAAAAATTTGTCAAGCTTGCAAATACACCTTGCAGTCAAGAAGAGTTATGAAGAGGAAAAATAGTGTCCCTATTCAGACATCTCCGTCTGTGCTCTGAAGGTCCCGGCCGCACGCTGAGCTCTCCTTTGTTGCTCCTCAGAGGGCACCCACCACCCACCTTTGGGCTCCTGGCAGCAGTGCATCACCTTCTCTCCTGTGCCTCACATCACCTACTTAGCCCCTGCTTATATTCATGACATGAGCGGCTTGTAAAATATCTGTGCTGAAGCACTACATGTACAGGTAAGAGAAAAAACAGCTGCCTTCTCCAAGCCCATAAACCCACAAGTCTGATAGAGTCAGACCTCTTTTTCTCATCTTAGAATCTTGCTCCCATCTCTAATTAGACATAATAATTCAGTGCCATCACTGGCATAATTGGCCATCTGTGTACTTTCATATGTGTGAAACGAATACTGGGAAAGGTTACACAGGCTGGTGCCTCTGATGCTCAGGAAGGATTGATGGAGACTAATCTTAGGAGCTGGATTTGAGCTGAAATTCTTTTTGGAAATGAAATGTGATTTTTCTTGTTGTCTTTAAGAGTTTTGAAAGGACCAGACAGTACAACAGAAGAGCCTGATGGCTGGTAGAAAAGCAAGGGTGGGACCAGAAGGCTTGCAATTTGTTTCAGAGGAAAGGACAATTATGCTTCTCATGCTTGTTGCTCAAGTTTTGATTTACGCCTGGACAGCTTCCATTATTAATGAAAAAAAAGACAGCATTTCAAAAACACACCTTCAAAGTGACCTCTCTGAGAAACTCCAATAACAGACCTTACTACCTATAATACCTTTTTTCCAAGCTTTTCAAAATTTTAAAACTAGTATTTAGTTTTAAAGAGAGAATGTAAAGAGGAGAGAGTGAACAGAAAGGGGAGAATTCTCTTCCTTATTTCAAAAGAGTTCACTGTAATAAGAAATCACTGTACAAGGCTGCCAGGCTTGAAAAAGTTATAACTGAAAAGTGATACTTGTGAGATAATACCTGATGAATATAAAATGTTGACAATCACACCAGAGCTCCATCTCCATCCACAAAACCAGGCATAAGTTCCTGGTCAAAAAAAGAAGCCTTCTCTCATCAAAAGAAAATAATTCTTGTGAAAGAGTCCACATTCTCTTTTAAACATAGAGGAATATTGCTCAGATATAGAGATAATAGAGCATGAGCAGTTGAGGTAGTTGTGGTTTTCATAGTTCTGCAGCAGGATGAAGATAAATTTTTGAAGAGCTGCTTCTTGGCATCCTCTGCTTGTAGTTTGCTTGTCTGCACTCCCAGGATCCCAGCTCAACTCTACCAAAGGTTCAGAGGGCTTTCCTTCAAGTGAGGAAGCTCTCCAAAATGTTATTAAATGGCACAGAAAATGGTGGCCAGGAGAAAACTGCTGCTATAAAGCAGTATGCACACTGGTATTATGTCCCAGCCAGGGGTGTCTGTATTGTGGACCTGCTTTTATTGTGATCTCTCAAAGCTTACGTTATCATTACATGTATTCAGATATCTATAAATATTTACTATATCTCACTTGTCTTTGAACTGTGAAGTCAGAAAAGCATTTTGATATTGAAGTCCAGCCAGTGAACACATGCTTACACACACGTATGTGCCAGCTTCTCACTTAGAAATGTTGCCTTTTCAGCACATAAACACACAGAATTCACAAAAAGCACAGACTTCCCACTGCTGTTCCTCCTATCCAACTGATTAGGATTGAAGTCCACAAATTGAAAATACACGTGTATTTTATATATTGTATATATATAAAACCACGTTCTGGATCATTCTGATAGCAGGTCAGAGCTTTCCTGGTCTCTCCACGTGCTGGTACCCAGATATACTAGGCGTGGAGTTTCACCTTCCTGTTCTTGTTACAGATACACCCACCTCTTATCCTACTTTTCTGCAAGTCCATCTTGAAGCTCACTAGCATTCACACATTTCTACTAAGAACAGAAGATCATTGTATATAGGATTAAACCAGAGTATCAATTAGTTTGTGGTGAGAAGCACAGAGCTCAGTTGGGCAAGTGCACTAACAACCTGTTTACACATAACCAGTTACTTTCGTACCCATTTATCTCCATTTTCACTTGCCTGTTCCTTTCCAATCTACCTTGAAGCCTTTCCTTTGTTTCGTGCTCTAAATATCCCATAAGTGTCATACATTCCCATGGTCTCCTTAAGCCCTTACACAGCAAGGTGATGCAACCCCTAAATGCCTTTCCCAGTGTCCCGTAGTGAGTCCTGTGTCCTTGTAGGCAATAACCCCTGGCAGTCTGCAAGGTCTTCTGGGAAGATAGCTTCAGTTAAATCATCTTGGTGGGTTTCACACCCTCTGTGATAGGTGAATGCTTCTCTATGGATAATTTTCAGAGCAGCCATTTCAGCACATGCCATTATTCCGTTTCTAGGGCTTCTCTGCTCCATTGTTCATCTGCTCTTCGCCAGGCCTTTATGATTCTGGTGATTAGCCTTTAATCATAAGACTAACAGCCACCTTGTCTCTGTGCCAGAAAGGCCTGGAGTGTCTCATTATGAACCGGATGTGAAGATGATAGCAATCCCTTGGTGCTGTAGGAAGATGTACAGAGCCTGAGAATGCTGGTCTTCTTTTAAAATTCCTTTTGATATTATGTCCAAGTACGGTACTGGGGAATATTATACTCCTGAGAGATTATCCTCTGGAGCTGCAGTATGGGGTGAAGAAGACTGTATGCTTGTAATGTGACAACAGTGTCATTGTCCTAGCAGGTCCTGGGACAAACTTGTGTTAGAAGATATATCTTGCCCCAATTCCAAATTGGATTAAAATATTATGCCAATTAAATATCTTCTATTGTCTCATTGGGAAAAAAAGAAAAATAGCCCTCCTTTTCTGAATGCTATCATAGAAAATTATTAGCTATCTCTCACATTTTACACACGCTGATGGGATATCCTGGGGGTGGAGTCAGGGTCTCCATCACCTTCCTGAGAGGCAGGCCAGGAGAACCAAGCAGACAAGGCCCAGGATGGACAAAGGACTGTGCTGCCTGGAGGCCACCTCCTGTAGCTTAAAGCTATCCCACAGAAGGCCATAGTGACATAGTTACTATGACATTAGTAACATTACCACTATGTATGACATTTCCCTCAGAGAACTGCAGGGATCATGAAAGAAAAGAACTGAGAAGCACCACTATCTTTCTTGAGAAAATATATGCATTCTTAGACAAATATCTTCTATTTGGGTACAACTACTGTATTTGTCTCTATACGAAGCTGCAGTAAAAACTTCTGTGAATGCAAAAATATCATACTGGCAGAATGCTTTTTCCATCCTAATGTGGAATAACTGGGTTATGAAAGCAAATTATTAGTTAGTAATTTGTGAGACAGAAGTGACAATGGTCCTCCCAGGTAATGAGCAAGAGATGGAGCTTGTAAACCACTACAGATTTTCAAAAGATCTTTTGGCAATAATTTCAAAACCAAGTGCTTTAGTGACTCAATAGAAGTCAGGTTAGAGACACTGACAAAAATGGTTCTTAAAACACTAAACGACAGAGAGAGAGCTTTCTTCTTAAGAAGTACCCCAGAATTTAATATTTTGAGATTTTGCTTTACTATAAACTGTTTATCTTGGGCAAGTGTCCGTCCCTGCCCACAGTGCAGGAGTTTGAACTAGATGATCTTTGATGTCCCTTCCAACACAAACCATGCTCAGTTTCTATGATTCGATGACCTATATTTGCATTTTAAATGTAATTATTTCAGTATTTATTTAATGCATTTAAACTAAATTTTATACAATTTAGGCTCTTTAATATGTGTGATCCATTTCAAGTATATATTTTCATAACCCCCACACACAACTTGACCAAGAGACATTATAAAAGTATATGGCCAATGTTTGTGGATCTCTGAGTGTCCTTTGACTATGGAGGAAATGGCTTTTGACTGCTTGTACAACAGTTTGTGCTAAGGCTGTGCTTGGCCTAGCTCCTGGCAATCCTGGGACACTGTTGGTACATCTATCACCATGGACTGCAATTGCGTGCTCACGCACCCTAATGTGGGAAATGACACTTCAGGGCTCCCACCAGAGAGGTGAACTGAAATCTGATCTACTCCGCTGCCAGTACTTAGCATAGGTCACTCTGTGAGAAGGCTTCAGCAGCTTGCACTGAAACACCATGTCTTGGACGGTAATCACTCCTGCACATGTCTTTCCCAGATCCAGGAACACAGTGTCTGAGAGGCTCTTTATCCTGCATTATGCCAAGGTTTTCTGTGCAGTCAGCTCCACTCCAGCTCCACTCATTACTTTTTCCTTTAGAATCATACAATAGTTTGGTTTGGAAGAGACCTCTAAAGGTCCTCCAGTCCAACCTTCCTGCAGTGAGCAGGGACATCTTCCACTACGCCTGTCCAGCCTGACCTTGAATGTTTCCGGACATGGGACATCCACCACCCATTTGGACAACATATTCCAATGTTTTACCACCCTCATTGTGAAAAACTTCTTCCTTATATTCGATATAAATCAAACCTCAAAATTTGTCCCCATCTTTCTCATAGGCACCCTTGAAGTTTGTCCCCATCTTTCTTATAGGCCCCCTTTAAGAACCGAAAGGTTGCAAATGCCACATTCTTATTTTAGAATGTTACTTAACGTTGCGCCAGCTGGAGTTTTGAATATTCTTCCAGAAACTAGATCAAGAAACCAATGCACCTTGTGATGAATAAATTAAGACTGCAGAGCTGCCACATTGCCACATGCATTGTCACCTAACTAAATGAGTGCACAGATGCACCACCAGAACTGAGTGAACAGTCTAAACACATCTCTATAAATAATTATCTGTAAACCAAGTTATGAGTTCATGACACTCTTGCATTCACATCTAAGTGAAGACAGGCTATTAAATTGCACGTTTGGTCTAGAGGGATGTTTGACATTAAATTTCCAATGGTATATTTGATGCTTACCATTTGCCTTCTACTGTGCTCTTTAATCCTGAGGCAAGCCCAGCAATGCATGAGTTACTCAGCCAAAAATGTGCAGATAACCACTGCTTTGTTACAAAACACTCACAGACTTTGCACTTGGGAAGTGTTCTGCAAACCAATTTGAAAATAATTTTGAATAATGAGCATATATGAAGATATCAAAATCTGCCTGCACACGTTTCTCAAACAGAGGAAGAAGTCAAAGGCAGCTGTTTATCCACGATGGATTAACAAGGAAAGTGTTAGGATTTAACTCGCCTGGTGGTGATCTGTATGTCTGTAAACTCTTAGGTAGATCTCTACTGCTGACTTTGTGCCCTGATATGCTTATGATAGGATTTGAGCCGTTTTTCCTGTCCTTAAGGCAAGCATGTGTAATCTGCTTTCTGAATCAGCTTTTGGTCTGATAAAGATTCTAGAGTCATGCATGAGGATAAAACAAAACAAGAACATGTTTACCTTCATTGCTCAAAACTTCAACAGATGAGAAGCTCCTGCCTGGGGAACAACAATGGCCATGAAAGAGGGATAGATGAGGGTAAAGCATTTTGAGTTGACCTTGCTGCCTCAAGTACAACTGGGCCCTTTCCTTTCTCAGCTCTTGCCCCTGCTCTTCCACTCACTCCCAGAGGAGGGGTTTTCACTAGGTGGCACAGTGTATGTATGACCTTGAGGCCAAGAATTGCTTTTCCTTGGACTGGTTATTCTCCCATCTTGCAGCTGTGGGCTAAGTCAGAGAGGGGCTGATAACCCCCCATCTGCCATCCCACAAATCTCTTTCTACCCAGAAAGACAGGCAAGTTCATTTGAAAAGTGGTATGTAGCAAAAGCTCTCTTTATGGCTGTAGAAAGAAGAGCAGACCAGTCCAAGTGCTACCAAGAACTGCTCTCTTGGAGAGGGCACAGGGTCTGGGATGTGGATATGATCCCAATGACACTGGCATAACCCAAGAGCTCAGAACTGGTTGGCCTTTTGACCATGAAGTGAAGATCCCCCTAAACATGGGTGTTATCTGCCTGAAGGCCCTCTCTTCTCTGTGCAGAAGGGCCTGTGGTAGGTGCCTTTGGGGACTGCCCTTCTGAGCAGGGGGAGCCCACCTGTGTGCTGACACCTAGCCAAGCTGCCTAGCTGGGAAGTGTCCTGCCCTTCTTTCCTGGTCTCCAGAGGCCAGTGGCTGATGTGCAGATATCTCCAGTTCATGACTTAGGTCCCAGGGGTACCTAATTGCCTTCTGGTGACATCTTCATCTCACTGACACAGGGACACCAAGTAGGTATCTTCGGCGCCACAGTTGGTGCCTAAACTTAGGTGACATTGATCTCCCACTGTCCCTTCTAATCTCCGGTTGCCATTAGTTATGTCTTTACACATATATAGTGATTTTGTAAAGAAAACAGTGACATACAGGTTCTGAGAAAAAAGAAATCAGGCTGAAAACTCTTGTAAGACTCCCACAGAGAGGTAAGAACAAAAGAAGAAAGGCCAAGACAAAATATCTTCAGGTGGTGGCAGGGAGATGGAGGAGGGAGTCATATGTCTATTTTTTATTGCCAAGCAACCAGGAGAAAACCCATATGATATATCACTGGTATAAGGGATTTAGGCTTTTCAGCTTTTCTGTTTTACTTTGGATATAAAGCTTACAAAGTAGCAGCACATTTGCAGGAAACTTGACAGCTGTGGCATAGACCTACAGAAGAAATAGGTAATTTAGGAAGATATTTTTAATAAACCTTGGTGAAAGAAGTTAAGAAAATTATCTATTGGGCAAGAGGAAATAGATGAATATACAAAGAGTAGAAATCATCAGGAACAGGCAGACAATCCTCTGAGTTATTCATTTACAAAATCATTTACTAATATAATCCAGATTTCTCACCCATCAAAAAATGTTGGTAAGTGACATTCCACCCTGTACAGCTCAGAAAAATCCCAGATTGCAATCACTGTAAGAGGAAGAGCTGCCTTGTACCAAGATTGTGTTTGACCTCCTCTATTTCTTTTTCTCTGTGTTTCACTGATAGATAGTGTCTGACAAAAGAATAAATTATCTTCATGTACTCAATAGTAGATGTAGGGGTTTTCTTTTCCTAGTGAGTCATGTCAGTGCATAATTTGTGCAGCATAATATACTCTATTTATTACTCCTGAAACCTGGGCCAGGAGTATATCTATATATCAGTGGGTTTCTTTTGCATATCTGTGCAACATAAGAAGATCAAATGTATTTATATAGGACATGTCTCATGTCTGAACTATTCTTCAGCGTTTCCAGTGAGAGAGACTGCTCAGAGACTATTTACTAGACAGCATTTTTTCAGGCTCCACAGCTCTCCAGATACCTTTTTTTGCCCCAGAGTGTAACGTGAGTCATCAATTGCAGCTTCATAATTTCTACCACACAGGGCAGTTTATAGCTCCATCTTTGCAATTGTTATTGTGTACTTCTACAGCTGAACTTAACTTTCTTCCTTTTGTCTCACACATCAATCTTTCTATCTACTTTTGTGGATAGTGACCTATTGAGTCACTTGCCTTGAGTGACACTATTTGAAGAGTGGGACCTGTTGTGAGAGAGTTGAACTACCCAATTAAGGACTTTTCAAAGTAGAAGAGAGTATTATTCCCTGCTTTTTGCAGCTTCTGTGCCAGTTTCACGTTCTCAATATGGTGTTTGCCCGCTTCCCTAAAATGACTTTTTTCTGATATACATCTGCTGTCCATGATGAGCTATTAAATGGTATCTTCAACCTGCAGAATAAAACAGAAGGGCTGACTACCATGAAGAGTAATCCTCAAAACTAACTCAGAGAACTTGGCATAATACTCACACAGACTTGCAGAGTACATTGTGACCCTGAATGTCATATATGTATCAGGAGAGAAAGTCAACCAAATAAACTGATGTTCAGCTTTTTTTCTGCCTTGGATTATGGTGCTTGAGCTACTAAGGCTTTTGATGTTAATTTTAACATCAAAAGTATTGAAATAGGGTGAGGTAGGTTAAAAAATTAATCCATGTTTTTTATTTCAATGGTGACAGTAACAGTATATAGAGGAGAACAAAATAATGGCAGTAGAGGTGGCTTTTCCAGAACTCT
This sequence comes from Tichodroma muraria, assembly GCA_013390105.1. NCBI lineage: Eukaryota > Metazoa > Chordata > Aves > Passeriformes > Sittidae > Tichodroma > Tichodroma muraria. The sequence goes on along the minus strand of WAAG01038177.1, from coordinate 35,528 downwards.
TTGAATATGAATCCACCAAATCAGTGTACCTGATTTTTGTAAAACCAGAGAAGTGCTGACTATTTTTGTCTCACACTTTTCTTTATGCTTTCATTTTTTTTTGCCTTCTGCTGTCTTCCAAAGCAGCTCCCTGGTTAGTCTTGCCTTTACTGTGCTGTCACCCTCTGACCTTTCTGCTGTGAAGATCACTTTCCACTAAACACCTCTACTGCTTTTATACTCTCTCTCTCCTGATGCTACATTCCTTTTCCAGTCAAGCTTTTTCCTCTTCTCCAAGCCATCCATACTACCAACTTTATAGCTGTTCAAGATCTCCCCCAACTTGCTCTCATACAGCTGCAATCCCTCTGCCCAACTTCCACTGCCTTTGAGGCCATGGTACCATCTACCATGCTACCTACCAGGTCCGACAGTTTGATTTCCTGTCTCTGCTCCTGGGCTGGAAGACAGATTCTGGTGAAATAACTGTGTCCATGCACTTTCCATTGCCACATTCATTCTTCTTCAAAACAGCAACAATGAGTAGCAAAAAGCTAAATAAGTTGCAAATTTGGTGAAAAGTTCTTTTTCTATAATATACATACCTAAGATCTTAGGGTGGAAAATAGAAGAGGGATGCTTAGCTCTATCTGTGGCATCGTTCTTAGAAGCCTGAACACTAGGGTAAGGACACCAGTCCCATGGCTGCACTTTCTTGGCTCAGTGTCTCTTGAAATCAAACCAAACAGTAGTGTTTTCCTACAAGCTATACCCCTGCAAGCAAACAGAATGCTGCTTAGTGTCAATAACCTCATGTGTGAGGACCTGAAACTAAGAACAGAACTGGCCAGCATGTTATAAATAATATCTCTGTAAATAAGAAAAAGGTTCAAGGACAAATAAGTCAGAAAATTGATTTTTAAGCTTTTCTGGAAAGCCAAAAGATGAAAAAGTAAGAAGTAAGAAGGATTCAAGATTTTGGATTTATCATTAAAAGAGTAAAAATAAGAGAGAAAACTGCATTTGCAGTGCATGCAGTTATTCCCACCCCAGGGGCTGTTTGCACATATACATTCCCTAAGATGTTGCAGAGGCAGCTTGCCAAAGAAAAAGCTGTCGCTCAACAGCTATGCCTTTGCTGACACAGATTAAGTGTGGAACAGGAGAGAGTCTGAGTCTCAAAAAGTCTGGTGAATTTGAGTTTTGTAAAGCAGGACCATTAAAAACTCATCCATGACAAAAAATTATTATCAATCTCTTTTACTGTGATGGTGACAGGGTTAAAAGGAGATTGTCAGTCTAGGAGTATAACAAGATCCTACTGAAGAATAGAGAAGTGTTGAAAAAGATTTGTGGGAGTATGACTGCGAGATATATAAATTATGATATTTGCACTATGTGTCCTTTATTCAAACATGTTTTAGACAGGGCATATTCAATTCAGGCTGTCGTGCGCTGGACCAGGAGTTGGACTTGATAATCCTTGTGTGTGCTTTCCACCTCCAGGATATTCCATGTTTCTATAATCCCAATCCCAGTCAGCACCTAGATGACAAAACTGAATATATGCTGTCTTGAGACCTTTGTCAGACAACAGATTGTGATCAAACTTATGTAACATGCAAAATTTTTGCTTTGCACATCTGAGGCCCAATATAGCAAGCAGATAGCACAGTGACTTGGATAAGAGAATGTATAACAAAAGCTCAAAATGTACCTGCTTTTGCACTGGAAGTCCAAGTCAAAATAACTGCCTGATTACACAGCACTTCCACTCTATTGCAATAACGTAGTCATGTGTATTATTATGTATTATTAAGATCTTTAAGTCAGGTGTCATTTTCATTTCAAACCCCAGCTCTTCGGCCATGTTAGGCCCTTTACTTTCTCTTCTTAATCAGCTTGTTCCTGAAGTTTCATGAGTTTTGCCAGTCAGAGTCTAGATGTTTTGTGCAGTAGCATTGTCATGAATTAAATATTCAAAAAAATTAATTGATTTTTTTGTCTTGCCTCCATTTTCTTATTCCACAGTTTCATTTTATGGCCAGGATTTCAAATGATGAAAAGGCAAACAACATGATTGTTACAGAAATTAAACACAAAAATGACTCGTTTTCTCATTCTTCCTTTGCAAATGCATTTTAATCTCTCCACAGGTAAAGAAGGCACTTACAGTTCTAGGCATTTCTATTTTAACCTTAAAGTGAGTTTTATGTTCAAGGGAAATTTATATTATATTTTACAACTGCAAAAATTAAGTACACTCCAATAAAATGGCACACCTTTCACAAAACCTTTCACAAAAAAGTTTGGATTGAAAGCTCCAAAGAACAGAAAGCACCTCTAGACTCACATATGTGTATTAAACACATGCAAGTGCTTGGAAGTAGGAAGTGTTTCCTGTTATCTACAGTCATAGCATACATGTATGGAAAGAATTGCTTTGTGCAGTAGACAAAACTATTCTAAGTGGTCTTCACAGCTTTGCTGGTCTGAATTTCCAATAAACTTAATGTGTTTTTATCTGAGAGATCACACCCTGACATACGAAACAGCTAGGATTTGCATTTCAGTTCACAACTACACTGGTGAAAGCAAAGAGGTTGCATGTTTTTGTGTTTGCTTATTTGGGATCTCACCTGTGCTTTGTAGGTTAATGGAAGTCTCTTCCCAAGACACAAATTTGTCAGTCAGGAATTCCTTCATGTCCTGGTTTAGGGCAAATTTGGGAAGAAGCTTCCAAATGGGGTCCCTTTAGAAAACAAATTCAAACAGCCCCTCCCTCCAACTGGTTCAGGGAAAAAAAATTTCCTTGGAGGAAAGTGGAAAAAATAGTTTATTTAAAAGGCAAACCACTCCCAAGCACAACAAATGAACAATACTAAACAACAAAACCTCTTGTTGTTCCGAAGAGATGATGAATTTAGAAAGTCTCTGCCGTGGGTCGCAGCTCAACAGCAAACCTCTGTGCCAGTCCCTCGGCGCTGGGAGATGCCGGGGCCAGGCCAGGCCCGGTGGGCCACAGGTGTGGGCTCCTGGTGCTCTTCTGAGTTTCAGTCCAGAGCAGGTTTGAATAGTTCCAGGGAAAAAGGAAAAAAACCCCACAGTCCAGAGAATTTCTCTGCTTCAGCTAGCCGAAAACTAACAAAAAAAAGCAAAGGAAAGCTCTCCCGCAGTCCGCACTGCAGACAACACAGGCCGTGTGTGAAGGAAGGCTGAAAACTCTTATCTTTATGTTTTGAAAACAACCACCTTGGACATTCCACTGCTTCTCCTGCTTCCCCCTTCACTCTCAGATCCAGTTTTAAAGGTGCAAAACTTATTTTTTGAGCTAAACAGACGAATGGGGATACACTTCAGCATCGACCCAGGACTCTTCATTACCCAGAGACTGGTTCCCCATTAATATTTACTTTTGAAAGTGTGAAAAATTACTATAATGTTAGTTAAAATCTACTTTTTCTCTTTTCTGATAACCTGTGATACTGCAGAAAGCATACTGACAATGTAATTTGGAAATTATTTCTTACAGGCTTCTTTACAAAGTTCTCAGCTTCAGTTAACATTAAACCTTCATTTCTGACTGACTTACATTATTGGACACTCCAGTTCTTCATCACCGCTTGAACTGGTTTATCTAGCTTTCCTTTTTATCTTCCTTTTAGCTAAATGAAAAACATCTGCTTCTTTATTTGCCCATAGCAGAATATTTGCTGTGTAGTTTTGATCTGTTGGCAATTTTCCATAGCAGAATAAGGGTACAGAGAAACAAACCTATAAAAATTATGTATAACCTAGTCAGCAAAAATAATTTTTATACTCTAAAAATTTCCTTTATGAATTTTTTAGTCCTGATCTGACTAGAAGTTATGGGTGGGGGGAACCAGTAAAGCATTAGACAAGCTGTTGAGAACAAACCTTGGAGTAAGGAGTGAGAAGGCAGTTTATCACCCCTACTGGGGGTCCTGCCCTAAGCCAGAAAGCTGGTAGGCCTGGAAATGAAAACTTCAGAGAAACACTTTACAATAATAACCAGTAATAACACGAAAAAGGAGGGGCCAGGGTTTGCTGGCTTAGGGAAAGAAACACAGGGAGACGGTATAAGAGTGATTTGAGGCCATCCTGAGCTACAGTTGAGATAGCAGAATATATATAACCTATTTTGAGACCTGTTTTCTCAAGAAATAATACTTGGAGACAGTTGGCTGGTTTTAATTGCTCTTGTAATTACACCTGGAGGGAACAGAATTGCAGGCACTGAAAATAATTCAGCCCTGCCAAGGTAATCACTGTTACTGCTGCTCTGTGGGTTAGTTAATCAGGTGAATGTGTGGAGGTGTGTGATGGTCAGGGGGATAAGCTCTGATGATAGCCATACTCAGAGGTGAGTCTGTAATATTTGCAGGGTAGACTGGACCACGGGTGTGTCTGGGGCATCCCTATCACAGTAGCATGGACCCTTGCAATTCAATTTCCAAAATACCCAGAGGCTGCTCCTAGTTTGTCTTTACGTGCCAGGTCTTAGGCATGATGAAAAGTCTGGCATGCTTCCTGACCTGCCTCAGCATGTCAGGAGGACTTTTGCACACTGAGCACCCTACACATCCATCACTGCGTTAGGTGACATCAGTATTCACCCAAGTACCAACACTGAAGTCAGGGTAGGAAATGTTGAGCTTGCTATCCTATCTGCTGCTAGATAGTCACTAGATGTGTACTGTGGCTTGACTGCATAACATTTACCTGAGTTTTCTCATTCAGGACTGTCAAAGTCACCTCTAGCCCATGTCCAGCTGCATACTTTACACCACCATGATGTTACATCAACAAAAGGTGGTTTATTCTTGCTACTCAGAATGGAAAGGAGCTTGAGTGTGCTGAGATGGACAACATTAGGCCTTTCTAAGAACACCTCAGAGTGACTCCACTGTGCATAATCAGCCATGTGAAACTTCCATGAGGCATTTGACAAACACAGTCATCTGTGGTATTTCCAGACTGCGGGGAGTGATGAAGCTTAATCTGCACTAACAATTATGGAAACAAGTCTCTCCTTCTCCTCCTTCCCTGGTGTTGTGGAACTCATCTTGGAAAAAGGCTGATGTCCAGATGGGATAGAGATTTATTGGAACTGGGGCTAAGTAAGGATTGGCCTGTTTTTGAAAAAATTAGAAGAGTAAGAAATGACTGACCTGATAATTGTGACAGATACTACTTGTTGCAGGGCTTCTTCCACAGACATTTTGTAGGATTTTGACTAAAGCAGATAGTCTGCAATTACAGTAATTTGCCTGCCTCTGTACCCAGAATCAGCAAGTTCCCGCTAAACTGGGACTCCAACTGACTTGCTTCCCCTGGCAGAATTCAGTTCCATTAGAAGCAAACACATTCTGAAATGGGTTGGTTTTGAAGGAAAAATTCCCAGTATTATTCCTCATTACAAACCATTCCAATTCATCATTTCAAAATTATCTTTTAGACAAGGTCGTTTTTCTAAGCATAAGTAAAGCCTTCAATGCTATTTTCCACAGCAGTGTCTGTCCCTGGAGACACTGCCTGCTCATGGCTTGGATGGTGTACTGTTCACTGGGTAAAAAACTGGTGGATGCTTGGGCCCAGACAGTGGTGGTGAATGGAGTGAAATGCACACTAGTGCTTCTCCCTGGGGCTCAGTATTGGGCACAGCTCTCTTGATTATCTTTTTCAACGATCTGGAAGAGGGAAGTGATGGTGCATTTAGTCAGTCTGCAGATTAACCCAAAATGGGCAGGAGCGTGGGTCTGCTGAATGACCCCCATGAATTTCTATAGGTTTGGAAATGAGTGACTGGAAAGTGGGAAGGGACCTGGGGGTGCTAGTCAATGGCAGCTGAACGTGAACCAGTGTGTGCCCAAGTGGTCAAAAAGGCCCAATGGCATCCTGACTCGGATCTGAAAGAGTGTGGCCACTCTAGGGGCTTTGAGGACTAGGGCAATGATCATCCCTCTGTACCTGG
>WAAG01038177.1:0-29445 GCA_013390105.1 Tichodroma muraria | reverse complement strand
GAACAGGTCCAGAGAAGGGGAACAAACCTGGATAAAGCTGGAGAAGTGTCTGGAGCACAGGCCTGATGAGGAGCAGCTGAGGGAACTGTGAGTGTTTAGCCTGGAAAAAAAAGAGACTGAGTGGAGACATCATCATTCCCTTCAATTATCTGAAAGGAGGTTGTGGCTAGTTGGAGGTCAGTGTTTTCTCCCAAGTAACAAGCAATAGGACAAGAGGAAATGGCCTCAAACTGCACCACAGGAGCTTTAGATTGGAAATTAGGAAAAAGTTTTTCACAGAAAGGGCTGTCAAGCACTGGAACATTCTGCCCAGGGAAGTGGTAGTGTAATCACAGTACCTGGGGGCATTTAAAANTGAGGAGCAGCTGAGGGAACTGTGAGTGTTTAGCCTGGAAAAAAAAGAGACTGAGTGGAGACATCATCATTCCCTTCAATTATCTGAAAGGAGGTTGTGGCTAGTTGGAGGTCAGTGTTTTCTCCCAAGTAACAAGCAATAGGACAAGAGGAAATGGCCTCAAACTGCACCACAGGAGCTTTAGATTGGAAATTAGGAAAAAGTTTTTCACAGAAAGGGCTGTCAAGCACTGGAACAGGATGCCCCAAGAAGTGGGGGNCTGCCCAGGGAAGTGGTAGTGTAATCACAGTACCTGGGGGCATTTAAAAGATGTGGCACTTCAGGACATGGTTTAGTGGTGGAGTTGGAAGTACTGGGTTAACAGTTGAACTTGGTGATCTTAAAGGCCTTTTTCCAACCTAAATGATAATTTCAAAAATATACAATCATTAACATGCAGTTCCTGAAGACTGTTGGATCTACTTACCAAGCTATGAGTTCTAAGAAGCTGAAATTGAAGCAGAACAGTGTTCCACTGAGATGATTAATGTTTTGCATAAATTTCCTCCACGAAGGATTTCAAATTTTTTGAAGGGAAGAAGTGTTTCTAATTCAGAAATAAGTAAAATTTCAGGATTTCGATTTTCTCCATGTGTCAGGCTTTGTAGTCTTGCTAAAACATATATCTCAGATGTGAAGCACAATGTGCACTAAAATGAAATAGGATCCAAAAGATATTTTCTGATGTATCTGCTTGATACTGTACAACAAAGATCGCTGGCATGACTTTGCTTCACTAGCTGTCTGGGGGTTCATCTTATCAGTAATTTCCTGATTAGCCACATCTCACAAAACAGGTCTTCATGCAACCTGTCATGACTGTCATTGCAAAAATAATCTTAAGGGAGGAGGATGGCATGAATGAGAGCATCTTGGTCCATAAAGTGCAGCAGCCTAAGTAGGTATACATCCTGCATTGCAGACTAGATCCTAGGTCCCCTTAAAAATCACAGTAATAAAGTTATATTTGATTTCTTTGTGCCAAGCACTGTATAGAAAAGCACAATATCCAAGCCAATATTTTTAAGTCCTGTAGAACAATGTGGTGTTAAAGGAAAAACCTGCCCAAGCTATCATATGCCACCACATATATTGAAGTGTAAGCCTGATGAAGCTTTTCACTGGAAAGTTTTGCATTTACAGCAGCTCTAAAGAAAGGAAATCAGGAAGGTGTTCTCAGAAAAGAATGAGGTTTCAGCTCCTCATTTTGTCTCTGTCCAGGTACTACACACACAGTGGCATTGTTTCTTTATATGTCTATTTCTATGATTATCAAGTATGAACTAGATCTCTGTATGCCTTCATACAAAAATCAGGTTGGACTGAGAACAGTCCCTTAAATTACCTTTCATTTGTTTATGTTCAGGATGGTGTCTGAGCAGAAGGCTGCAATTAATGACTGCATTAATAGACTCAGCACAAACAGGGTACGTGTACTTTCCTCTCCATTTGTAGAGCATCTGCAGCAAAATTAACTGACCTGTGATTCCTGTGCATTGTCAGTGAGCACAGTACCAGTCGGTCACTTCTCTTATGGCTTCTGAAAGCAAAACAGACCTACTTATTTGCCTTTATGTAGAAGGCAGAAGGTAACAATAAGATGGTATTCACAGTATTCAACACTTGATTGTCAGATTTCTGCGAAGTTTTGGGTAAAGTTTAATGATGTTTCTTTCAAGCAGAAATGTAGTATGAGAAGGCATTATTCTCCCATGAGAATTTGAGGTTGTTTCTCAGCAACAATAACATGATAAAGTAGACAGTAGTTCTGTAGCCATTCTTAATGAAATGTCCTCATCTAAAATTTTTACCAGAACAACAAGCATTTCATAGAACAAACAATTTCTCTGTAAATCGTTTTGAAAAGTGATGTGCTGACTCTATTGAAGTCTCCTATGGGAAATCATCAAGCAGGTTTTCTTATGGTTCTTATTTACTAATATACATGTATTATCAGTCAGGTAAGCAAATGATCCCAAGTCATTCTAGCCACATAAAACCATGAATGGTNTCCTCAAAAGTTTGCCGTGTGCTATCACTTCACTTTGTAGCTGTCAAAAAGAATCTGTTTCTCTGTTATTTCTGGAAGACAAGCATGTCGCTGGACTATTAACTTTTGTGGTCATCTGGCCTTGAGATGCCAACTTTTCCTTTCTCTCAAACATTTTTTATTTGTTTATACTGTTTCCTGAAAGAAAAAAAAAATATATATGGATGTGTGTGTGTATGTGTGCATGTACATATAGATAAATAGATATATACCTGTCCCTTTCACTTAAATACAGGTCCTCAATTTGGCCCTGATTCTCCTTTCAGTGACACTAGCATGGATCAGGGTTCGCTAGCTCTCGTCAATACAACTTGTTTTACTTCAGTATAGAACTGGTAAAACTGAAGAAAGAGCAAAACTGTTCAGGTGAGAGTTTTGTGCGTCACAATTGTTCCTTCAGCTCTGATGTTAAAATTGGAATGCAACATCTTCCAAACTTTGGGTTAAATAATGATCAGTTTTAATGAACCCTTTTTTCATACCTCTGGATTTCTCAGGTTTTAAGTTCCATCTCTTTCATATTTTCAAAGTTTGCTGTTTTGCTGGAAGGGAGCATTTAGATATAGATTTGTTTTTTTTGTGGGTTTGTTTTTCTTTCCTGTTTTCCTTCTTTCTGTTTCTTCTTGTTTTTCATTCTTAAATGAGAAAGGTATGCAGTTTCTTAGTTTAAGCATCTGATATTTTTATAAAGATATCTACAGCTGTGAAACTCAACAAAATAGTAGCAGGCAGCCCAACATTAGTGACAGTAAGAAAGGCGTGAGTACCAAAACACCATCAGAAATTAAACTGGGGACAGATGAAATTGAGAAGGGCAAATTGTAGGAGGGGGTAGCAGAATTGGATCTCAGTGAAGAAACAGAGACCATAACTATTTTAAAGATCCTCAGGGCCTTTCTCTGAGGCCAAATGGCACAGAAGAGCCTCCATTCTTATTATTAAACTCTTCCTCCCAAGACAGGATGGCAATATGCATATTGACTGTTGCAGGTAATCTTCTTCTGGTTCCCAAAGCACACCTGGGAGGATATTGAAATCCTTGAAATGTTTGTGAGCTGTAGTTTATGCAGACCAACCTGTTCAAGGGACTGCTCTAAAGAATTGTCAACACGGTTATCCAGGTCTCTGGGTTCACCTCTTTTACTGATACTGTAGAAATTCTGGGGCAAAGGAGGCATCTGAGGGCAAATGACCATATTCCTATTTCTTTCTACTAAGACATGTCCACCTATCTAAGACCACAGAGGGGGGACACAAGTGATAAATGAGAGGTGGTCAGTTCTTAACACCAACTCTGGACCCCTAATACGCACTGAATTCTTTCAGAGGACCATTTCAAGTGCAAAATGAGAGATGCAAAGTCTCCAATATCCTCTCCTTCCATAACAATGTGATTACCAGCCACCAAGGTTGAGCAAATCTAATCACCAAACAAGGACACAGCCATCACAGCTTGTGGGAACAAGATGGACTGATAAGTCACTTTTAAGAACCTGCCAAATATTACAGGAAGGTGTCATATTCACACCACAGCATGGTAGTTAAAGCCACTGGGTTTTGTAAAAAGGCTCTCACAATGGCATAAAAAGTGACAGACTGAAGGCTGCTGCCAAGCCTAAGTAGGGGAGTGAGGCTGTGGTTTCATGATACAGCACTTTTGTAACAATTTGGAGATGTTTCAAAGCTTGTTGTCCTTAGTGCAAACTGTTGTCTGGGTGTTCCTGCTGTTGGAAGGCAGCACAGAACAGCAGGAACTGAACCACAAGCAGGACAAGGGTGCTGGAGCTGGTATGGCTGCAGGGCAGTCTGCACTGTGAAATCACACCTGAAGCTTGCTGTAGGCAAAGGGCAAAGATCTCTGTGGTCATCCCAGCTGCCCAGGCAAATAAGAGCTGAAAATTTGCTTTCACCAAAAGATACAGGGTTGTCGTGGTTTCATTGTGAACCAGACAGGAAAAAACTATCAATTTGGGTTGCCAAAAGAAAAGGAATTTTGTAATCAAGAGCAAAGCAGGTTTAAACTTGAAAAGAACAGACTTTTATTAACTAATACAAAAAGGAAAGAAGGAGAAGAAAAAAAACAACTAACAAACTCTTAGAATTAGAATGAAACCTTTCAAACATTCTTCCTCTATTACCAAAATTTCTCTCACTCTCATTAACAACATACAGAAATTACATTTAGAAACTTTCAGTCAGTTTTTCAATTCTAGAATAGTCTTTCTTCAATTCTTCTAGAGATTGGAGCATCTTTTACTCGCTATGGAACTAAAAACTGAAACAAAACAAGACAAAACAAACTTTTCATGATAACAGCCGCCCGGAAAACATTTATATCATGAAAATTCCTCCCATATTTACAGCTCTTTAATAGCTGTACTTCTGGGCCATAATCGATCCATGGGGTTTTTTTTTTTAAAGACAAAACTGTTCAACAGCAAAAGTTCTCTTCTTCATCTTCTTCTCTAGGACAAAATTTCATTGCTCTGTCTAAATTTCCCAACAGTCACAATCATCTCAATACTGGCCCCGTCAATATAGTGTTCTTTTGCTCAGATTTACAATTTGAACCGTTCATCTCCCCATATTCTTTTATGGTTTAAAGGAAAATTGTCTCATTATATTACAGTCCATCACCATAGCTTATAAAAGATTTTAATGTAAAAATAAAACAACTCCTTATCTCTCCTCCACTTAAAATATCACCTTCAATTTCTGACTGCAAAATATCCTTACGTAATTTCTCTATGTGTCTTCATTCTGTCCTTTCTTTCACTCCGGAGAAGATAGAAGCTTTCGGGTTTCATCTGAATACTTAAGGAGTTCACAAAAGGCAGCAGCCATGCCAAAGCAGTCAGATTTACTAAAACAAGCCGTGCTGGGGCTGCAGAGTTACTCTTGGCTATAGTTCTGGCTGGATTCTTATGGTTAGAGAGAAAGAAAGTTAGTGGGTTCTTCTTTCCACCCCTCGGTCTCATTAGGGTTAAATTAGTCCAGAGTGAACTCCACTCAGAAAAGCCATCCCCGCCCGATCTGCGTGATCTTTCGTGGCTCCAAGACAGCCCTGAGGAAATTCTCTCACCGACCCATGCTGCAGGAGAAGAAAACTCGAATTCCATCAGCCAGATATCAGCAACGAAGCTCACAGTTTGGCTCTGCGGTCTTTTTTTCCTTTTTCCCGGTCAGCCTGACTTGCTTCCCCCTCCCCCCCAGGCCCGACGGCCACGTGGGGGAAGGGGGAGCAGAGAATGTTCGGCAGGAGCTCTTACCTGAGCCTTTGCCGGAAACCAAGAGAGAGCTGATTCCCGGGTTTGCATTTAAAAAAGGTGTATCGTAAAAGGCGTACCCACGCTTTCATTGGTTTTATCAAATGTCAGTAATACACATTGGCCAATCACGGCCAAACTACTACAAGGGTGAAGAAATGTGCAAAACCAACATGCCTTGATACAAAGTACAAACTGCGCAACTGCTACTCCCAGTTCTGGGGGTTGCACATGGGAAACAGAGTAAAGCTTGTCTATCTAGAGGCTCTTCTGGCTGCAGTCCTTGCCATCAGTTTTCCAAACAAGTTGTCCTGCCAGTACAGAGGTGGAACAGAGGATTACCTCAGTTGGCAACACTCTTCATGTTGTCTTTTCTCTCCCTTGCCATAATGCCAGCTGTTTGCCTGACCCGTATGAAGAGCTTTCAACATAACTCCACAGTCGATTCCTGACCCACTTTGACATCTGCTTTTGCTGGCAGTCTGTACCGTTTATGCACCCTGCATTCATTTGACTACTCATCTCCTCCCTCTCCTAGTCCTCTGATGAAACTCTGTGTGGGGAGGTTCTTAACTGGCATCTTCTGAAATAGGACTTTTAGCTGCAACCACATGGGGCCTTAGCTAGCAGTTGGGCCTTCAGACAACCAACACTGTATTTAATTTTTAAACTCATTTGAGTTGAAATTACCTTGAGGTGGAACAAGGCTAGCTAGCTGAAAGACTAAATGTCAGCAAAGTGGATATGAGCTGTCAAGCAAGTCTAGCTGATAGAAAAGGGAACTGTTCTACAGAAGACCTAGAAAATATGAGCCTGAGGATTGTGAAATAACCCTGAGAGAGTAAAAAACTCTTTGCAGCTTTAGCAACATCACTCTGGAATCACAAAGAACTAGTCTATGAAACCTATTATCAGCTCTGCCTTTCTCCTAACCTTTGCTTCTGCTGAGATAAAATCCAAGACAAACTTGTTTATAAATAAGATGAGTATATTTGGCATAGTAAGTGGCTTTGGGAATAAAACTGATAAAACAGATCATTCCCTTCTATTTGTTACTCAGAGTACTTTGTCCAGTTTCAGTCTACCACATACAGGAAATGTGTTCACAAACTGGAGTGAGTTCAACCACTGCAGCCCAACATAGTGGGAAGAGGTTGAGGGAAGAGGGCTTACTTGACCTGGACAGGGAAAGATTAAGGAGAAGGACCTTACTGCTCTTTTCAGCTAAAAGGAGGTTGTAGAAAAGGCAGAGCCTCAGAGATGCACAGCAAAGGAAGGTAGGCCACAACCGCATGTTGGAGGATGGGCTGTTCTCACTGTCTCTATAGATGAAAAACATCTTCAAACTGAGAACAGGTAAGTACTAGGTCACGTTGCTTCAAAAGTGAAACTTCTTTTCATGGAGATTTTAAGTATGTAGGTGAAGAAAACCCTGAGCAGCTTTTGTACCTTGAGGTTAGTTCTGCTTTAAGGAGTGGTTCTGACTAGTTGATCTCTGAGGTCACTTCTGAACTAAATTATTCTGTGTCTCTAATGACAGCCTGGTGGCTTGTTGATGTGCCAGCAAGTGGTTCCTGAGCAGCTTGAAGGCTTTCCAGAGGCCAGTCAGCAGCAGCAGAAGCCTTGCCTGAGTCCACAGCCGCTTTCACAATTTACAGCCCAGACTTAGAATGTCAAAAAGTGTGAAGGTGTTCTTAAGAGCTGAAGAAGCTGATATTATCTGCAGCGATGGGATTTTTATTAATTAGTGTTTGCTTCAGACCTCAAATGCTAGAACAGAAAAAGGAAGTAAAGGGTAAAAGCAGAAAACTCACAGGTTAATAAGCAAATCAAAGAAGCAAATACATGAAAGATGAGTTGAGGGCAGAAGGAGGCAAAATATACACTGAATTAACCATAGCATCTCCTTCAAGCAGGATCTTGCACCACATTATTCCTTGTAGACTTTTATCATACAGTGCGTAATTCCCCCAGTGATAATGATAAACCACCTCACCTGACAGCTCGTTATGCTGACTCCCTGTTCTCTCAGATCAGCTGCCTGGAGCAAAACCAAAAGCAGGAGCAAAAGCAAAAAAAGGAGCAGAAACAAAAATCTGGGGCTCCTGTGAAAGTGGGTTTAATGCAACTGGTGTTGGAAGGGTGACGACTAACATTGGTTGGTGCTGCCCAGCCTTGCCCCTGGGCAGGCGATGCAGCTCCCCGGGGCCAGATGCGCAGCCATGCGCCGCCTGCGCTTCGCCCCACGCTGCTGCCCCAGACAAACACCCTCGGCTGCTTCCCAAAAGTTCCAGCGTGGCTGCACAGGTACTGTGTAGCTCAAGGCTGGGATAACTTCCAGCAGCTTCTGTGTTGTCCTGGGGAAAGCTCGTGGAAGAAAAACCACTGGCCATGATCAGAACAAGCCTCTGCCCTTCCCAAGCCCTGTGGGGGGTGTGCTATAGTGTCCTGGGGACATTTTATGATACTTTTATGGAGGCAGTTTCTACTCTTTAGTTCATATCAGTCTTGTGCACGGCAGTCTCCTTCTGTGAGTTGGCAATCATTCGACTTTTCAAGGAGCAGTTAGATCCTCAGGGAGCAAAGTGTTGTTATGCTGTTAGGTATTGTTATTATTACTTAGTATTTTAATTGTTAGTGTGATGCTTTAACCTGATGAAAGTGGGATTTTCAAATAAAGCCTGAAAACAGTGAATCTATTGGAAAGTATGTTGCATGAAAATGAATCCCACTTCAAAGACCTTACTCAGATTAATACTGCTATAGCTTAGAGCAGAATTTAGTCCCATGTTATTATCTCTGGAGGAAGATTAAGGCTCAAGATGCAATTAGTTTCAGTTTAGTGAAAAAGCCAGGATGGAGCAAGTATTCCAGTAGAGTATTTTTCATAGAAGACTAAAGACCTTTTCTATTGGTGTCTAAATTATATATGTCTCAAAGTTTTCCCTAAGTCTTTAACAAACTAGTCATTAGACAAATAATGCCTTTGTACTTCAGGGGTTTTGTTGGGATGTTTTTTGTATACTGAAACAATTACTTCTGTAAAATTCCTGGCTTAAATACAAGAACATTAGTATGAACCCCTGTTCTCTTTCTGTTTCAGAATAAAATCTACTTGTATAAGCCCACCAATACTGGATAGAAACATTTTTCCCCAGATACAATTAATGCAATTCAAATCTTTATGGGAAACAGAGCCATTTTCCTAGTCCCATGTATCTCCTTCAATCAATGTGAGGAGGCAGAAGTATGAGAGTCACTAGAAATACACTTTCTGCTCTCCAAAAGTCTAGATTTAGTAGTCCTAATCAGTGTGTTTAGTGTCAATACTGTTCTGTATTCTGGCCTGGCACTCTTTATTCAATAACATTCTCTGAACTCCAGCAATTTTCTAATGCCTTAAAGCCAGAATGAATCAGGTCTATTCTTCATTCTTTTTCTGTTACAACTGATCTTTTCACAGTGGTTAGTTCTCCTCTCTTCTTTGTTTCAAATCAAAATTAGAGAAAATCTTGAAACATAAGAAATATTTTAAGGATTTTGTTAATACAGACTGTACACTTCTTTGGGTAGGGTCAAACTATAGGGTTGCTGAATCTTTCAGCCCCAAGTGATGAAATTTTTAATTGGGATCTCTACCATAGACTACGTGTTATGCATTAAATGTTTGGTTTCCAGGTAATTCTGGAGGATATCTCTTTTTCCTTTTTGAAATGTGAGCTTAATAGAATAGGCTATGGAGAAAGTAGAAATGCTTAGAAGGAAAAAGGAAAAAAACATTTTGAGAAAGGTTCATTTTAGACATTGTCAATATAATAAACTTCACTGCTTGCATCAAGTGATGCTTCAATATGATTTCTTATGGGCACTGTAGTTTGAGATTAGGCTTTCTGATTGCTAAGACAGTAGCTGGTTGAGAGTAGCAAAAGAAATAATGAGAAGTCTTTGTCAGAAGAATGTCCACAGGTTGAAATTCAGGCCCCAGCTGCTCTAGAACCCAGAACTTCTCTCAGAGACTTTAGGGGCTCCAAGCACCCTAATTTATGAAAGAGAAAGTGTTTTCCCACTGGACTATGGAGAGCTTGCAGTCTGTATTCTAGAGGAAACATCTGAAAAAGGCCTTTTCTTTTTCTTAGAATCACCCCCTTTCTAATGATAAGGGTGAGAGGATTAGGAGTGTGCTCCCCCAGCTCCCTGGGAGCAGAGCTCACAGTTCATGTGCTGCAGTGGGTTCAGGGGCTCTGCGACTATTTCCTTGGTGAATTACAAAGAAAATCGCCTGTCTTTCTGAGTGTGTTGGTCAGGAAAAGAAAAACTGTAAAGTTATCTGTTCTTGTATGCTTTTGTTTGCATATCCATTGCAAAGCATGTAGTCATCGCTGGATGAAATTGGCAGCCAGTTTCCAGCCAGTCCCTAGAGACTAGAGGATCAGCCTGGTCTGAGGTCAGTGTCAAGCTCGAGTTCTCTGATTTCTGACATGTGTGACAGAGGTTTCTCTAAGTTAGTACAAACCTGATATATCCAGCAAAGATCTAAGATTTTGAGAATACCATATTAACCATAGCCTTTCCCTCTATCAATAGAATTCTTTTCATTCCATTGCCCATAATTTTTCCTTGCATTAAATACAGGTTAAATAATACTGCTGACTGTTTTGAAAAATTAGATACGAAAAATCCTCAATGATTAGACATCCCCCTTACTGTATGGGATTTGAATTATATGAAGACACGAGCTCTCAATTATCATTTGCTAGCTTTTTTCAAATATCTCGGTGCTTTCTATTTAACTGTGTTGAAAAATAATATTTTGCATAGTAAAGTAGGAAATAGGATAAAAAAAACCAAAGTAATCATTCAGAGCTCTTGAGAACTTTACAGACCATCATCATCATGGATGTAATTTGTTCTAGAGGCTAAGTAGAAGTATTTTTGATATTAGAGTAGTTTGAAGTCAGAACAAGCAGTTGTATAGATACTCAAAGATAAAGCTTGGAAAATCAGGAGCAGTGGGCATCAAAAGCTTTCACAGAGCTGAGAAGATTTCTAGAATGACATACATATAGTATGAAAATCGTCAGCAGAATACCTTTGTCCAAAATCCTAAGCCTTAGTTGTCTGCAGTCCTTCAAAAACGCTGTTATTTATTTGTTACATTTGGTGCAGCTCTGCTTAGAGACTAACTTAAGAGCCCATTTGGGCACAGAATACACGAGATCCATATTGAAGGGTCTTATAGATAAAATAAATGTAGGGAAAAGACATGGTTTGAACATCAACAAGGCAATACTTAAATGTCATTTAGTTCTCTTTAAGCACTCCCAAGTCAATTGTACAGCAGAGTAACAAGTAAATAGAAACAAAAAAGTGTTTCATTGAGTAGGAAAGGGCAGGAGAGGAAAAGAAGAGTGTGGCTGTGGAGACGCGGATGTACAAATTTGTGAGGGAAAGAGAAGGGTTAGGCAGGAGAAGGGAACAGAGATTTGTGGTTTCACAGAGCCCTCCTCACCATGGTGCAGTGGGTCCAGCATCCCAGCGCATGTGCAGCAAGTCCTCTGCATGCACACATGCAGCAAGTCACCAGGCTGCGTACAGCAAGGAACCCGCCTTTCGCTCTCCTCATTCCTCTCTTCTTGGGGGTTGCTTCTCCAGGCAGCAGTCCCACCTTTGCAGCATATCCCTGCCAAAATCAGCCTGGTTTGCCCCCTCGTACAGTCTTCCCACATGGCATGCTGCGAGAGGAGGGTAGCACCAGCAGAACTTGCATACTCGCTGGCAGATTTGTCAGTGCAGACAGGTGCTGGGGGTTGAGTGCACCGAGTCTGCTTTGGCAGCTGTTGTAGATGCTCCAACCACCTGGACTGCTTATATGCAATGGGAAATGCACTTCCTCGTGATAAAGCAAAGGAGGATGTACAGCCAAATCCTCATAACACTGACTGGTTGCTGGGGCTATCATGGATTTTTCTTGATTCTTGAAATTGAATGGTCTGTTTTTATAGGTGGCTTCATGGGACACAGATGCAAGTTTTCGGTGTTGGCATGATATGACATAATTTTCTTCAGAAAGACAGCTAAAACCTTGTAAAATTATTTGAAGCAGATGCTGTGCGTTAGCTCAGTTTAGCATTTTGCCTCCTGTTACAGAAACCCCTCTCAGGACCTGACACCATCACACAAATAGGAAATGCTATAAAAAATTTCATTATATAGTTGGCTGTGAGAAGGATCAGAAATAATAAATTTATGTTGATTAAAACATAACCATATGGAAAATTCAAGTTTGTGTGGCCTATATGCACTTGTGCCAGCCTGGCAATCTGAAAAATGCCTATGTCAAGTGCTATTTCATAAAAGGTAGAATAGTGTACTGTCAGTCCAGATTTAAATTCAAACATGGCCCTGGATTCGTACCTGCAG
The DNA here is from genome assembly GCA_013390105.1 of Tichodroma muraria. NCBI lineage: Eukaryota > Metazoa > Chordata > Aves > Passeriformes > Sittidae > Tichodroma > Tichodroma muraria. Next base: position 17,315 of record WAAG01038177.1, on the reverse strand, counting down.
CACACATTTATGATGAATTTTGTTCATCATAAAGAGGATTTTGTATTAATGAATACAGTTTATACACTACTGGAATAAATTATGTGCCACAGATGGAGAGATCATGGTGGGATCAGCTTGAGATGCATATTTTTCTGATACATTAAGCCAAGGAACTAACTACTGTGCAGTTTCTCATGCTGAGGTATTTTTGACAATTTTTCCTTTCGTCTGCTTGTAAGGACAGAATAAATTGTCCTTGACATTCATAAAGATATTTCTTCTGTCTCTATGTGATACCCCATGGAAACAGTGCATGGGGGAAGCCATGCTTAGTATTCCGCAAAAGCGAGTGCCTGAAAGCTCTGAAATGGGAAGCTCCCTCTTCCAACAAATTCCTGCAGGGAAAAATCTACCATGCTTGCTTTCAGCCTACAAATATTTGCCTTTGTGAGTGTAATGCAGTTTGGGAAAGCAATGCTGGTGGCATTTCCAGGTGAATCTGGACTTCCTGTATTACAGAGTGGTGAATAAAAACGAAGAGCTGAACCATCCAGAGTTACCAACAATATTATTCTAGCTAATAACATATTCCCTGGACTATATTTATTTGCATATGCACATATATGCAGTCTTCATTTTACATGTATGCAATCTTCCATATCTTACATAGCTTGTTACCACCAGGAAGAGAAAATCCTACCCCAGCATCTAATGATGCTATCTGTAGTTCAGCTTTACTTCTTTTGCCACACTCATTTACATAAAGACCTCATTTGAGGCAGAGATTGTGTCTGTCCTGATGCTGGTCCTTTGCAAATGTAAATCCATTTCAAAATTCTGTTGATGTTAATCTGTCACACAGGCCTTTCCTGCAAAATAACCTGTCACAGTCTCCTTTGCAATTCTGCTTAACAGGAACTTAAATATTTAGGCTGATGGTGCCCTTCCTGTCATCCTGACAAATAGTCTGCAATGTTTCTTTGGATTCCTCTGCCTGTCTGGATTAGTCTGCTGTCTCTAGTCTTCTACTGCATGATTTTTTTTTTTGTTTTGCTTTGTTCGGTGATTTGTACAGCTCTTCAGATGGAGAATGTTGGTCTTTATGCATTAAGACAATGCAAATAAATAATAATAAATGAAGAATTAATTCATCAATAATACACTTAAACAGAATGAGAAATGAACAATAAATCCTGATGAAGTTAAACAAAATTAAATCAGACAGAGCAAAGAGAAAGAAACTCAGGAAGCATATCCTGCTGGCTGCCTTTTTTTTTTTTTTTTTCAAAGATAAAAGAATGTAATCTGTTTTCTATTTTAAGAATAACAAGATTTTCACAAGGTCCTTGTTGGCTAACTTAGACACACCAAGATACCAGAATCCAGATATTTTTCTCTTCTTTTCTCTTAAAGTAACAGGAGATTTCTGAGCAGCTGCTCAGAAACATGATGGTTTCACTTACTTAGTGCTCTGCACCTGAAAAAACCTGCAAAATACAAACTGCATCAGATGCAGAAATAGGCATTCTTTGCTCACAAAACCCGTTGTGTTGAAATGCCACACGTGCAGCTGAGCTGCTCTGGGCTGTGTGATCCAGCTCGCAATGCTGAATTGCAGCTAAAAAGGCTGAAACTCTGCCCTGCCTTTGCGTCCTCCCTCGCCCTGCTCTCCCAGCCAGTGCAGAGGCGGAGCAGAAGGGGCAGAACGCGGCTCAGCATCTCTCCCTTTCAAAGCCACTAAAAATAAATCCATTGATAAGCAGGCAGGCAGAAGCTGGCGCGGCAGCGAGCATGGGTGCGGCAGAGCCTGTGGAGAGCGCAGAGGCGGGAGCCGGTGGGAGCGCTTCTCGTGGAGGGTACCCAGTCCCCAAAGGAAAATGACTGACATAACGTGGAGATTGGCACTGCATATTTGCAGTATGTAATCAGTTTAGATTGCGTGGAATGTGGGACCCAAACTCGGCTCTGCTTAACCCCAAACACTGCATGCCAGATGCCTCTGCAAGCTCCGTTTCCATGGAAATGGACGTTAGCATTAGCTTCCTTCGTAAAGTGAATCTATTAGACCCAGCTCAGTAAAACAGGTATTTTATCTCATTTCATTCTGGGAGAAGATAAGGATTAGCTTGAAATCTGCACGTGGCGTTTTAAGAGCATGATTTGATTATTCCTTCTAGACTGTATTATGTAGGTAGAACAATAACCATTTAATCTAAGGCTGACTCAGATGCATAACTCTGCCGAAACCTTATCAATCTCACACCAAAAAGAGGACAAAATAAATGCCTGCCCTCAAATTAGACTTTATTGACTGACATGATTGTCCTTCCAAAACAGTATCATTATTCTGATTTCAATAAGCAAAGAAATTGTTTCTGCTGCCCTACTAATTTTTGTGAGGATTGGATGTATTTGCTGCAAATTCTCTTTACCTCTTCTTTACCACAACATTATATTATTAAATCATCTAAGTCAAGTGAAAAGCAGGCCTTTTCTGTAATGATCTTAAATAATAAGATAAAGTCTATCTCAAACATAAAGGAATTGCAGGATTTATATGAATTTGGTCTCAATACACTTTACCAGAAACACTGCCTGATCAATTACTCTCCAAGCACTCAAAGAAATGGCAAATCTACAGGGAATATTCTGGAAAGGAAAATTTTAAAATAAAGAGGTTTCAAAGCTATTTTCAAAGCATGGGAGATCACTGAAGTTTGACAGAATTAGTACAGTGTTCACTCAGTTTAAATGTGGTAGTCTTATTTAAAGTGGTCAGTAAAAGGGCTAATGCAGAAAAAAATGGAACAATTTTTCACATTCTCTCTTCCTACCTGTAAGCACTGGAGAAATAGAATATCTCTGTGGGGGTACATTGTCCTGGTTCATGGATTATTAAAAATGAATCACAAATAGAAACTCAGTTATAGAATCATTGTTTCCCTTCTCTTTGTGACAGAAACCTAATAAGACTTCAGATCCCAGGGTGGATTTATTGAACATGGTTTACAGTTAGTAAGACCAAAGATAATTTGGCCCCTCAGACAGAAACAAACTGAAACTTTAATCTAATTTTAAGTGTGTTTTTGGTTCTTTTGAGGTAAGGTCTTGATATAAAATAACAGAAGGTTGTAAGAAGGTTGTACATAGCCTACTATGCTGATATATATGTCAGCATGAGCCTTTTCATAGAAAATAAAGTGAGCACAAGCAAGAGGGCCTCTCCTGAAGTGCAGGAAAGTGCTCTGGAAAATTTGGGAGCATATTCCCTTCCCACCAAATCCTGCAGGACAGGGTGTGCCCATAATCCCACCCACATTATCAGCATGTTACAGCTATGCCATCCTTGTGGTGAATTGCAAGAGATATTGACAGAATTACTGTTTTTTTGTTTTTAAAGCTGAGGAAATTTTCCCATTAAGTCCAGATTTTCTGAGATCTTGTGTAACCCCTGTAACAGTAAAGTTTTCAGGTGAACCTACAGAGTCTTTGTTCCAAGTCATTATTCCTTCCCTTGCAAACCTCGAAGTATATAAGAAATCTAAAATTCTTAAAAATGTGTCCTTCTGTCATTCTAAAGCAAATACATAGAAAAAACCTGACTATTTAAAAAATCTGTATAAGTAACAAAATTCTTTCTAACATGAATGAGGTTATAAGTGTGTCTTAGTCTAGAACAGCTAATTCTATTGGGGCATAACCTGATCTCCTACCCTGCAACAATTTACTGTTTATAACATGCTCTTTTTAAAATCAGTTCCTGATCAAATTCATACCCAGTTCATTAAAATTTATTGTACCAGAGTAGCTAATAAAAGAACTAATTGGGACACAGACCAACATCCCCAGCTTCCTGATAGAGTTCTGACATTTTAGTACTCTTAATTAACTGTATGTGCTGGTGTTAAAGTGTGCAACAAATTGTGCAGTAAAGATATGAAATAGATTTCAGAATTCTTTCTTTGGGGAGAAGGCTGATTTATATTTTGGTTTTGAAACAGATGGACAAAGCCCTCTTAAAGTTCTGTTCTTGAACAAATGCATGACATTTTGGAAGCTTCTCTCCTCCTCTTGGTTTCATAATCCTGCAAAATCTTCCTTTTTCTCAAGTTTTCTAAATTTCATTGCCTGTAACAGAAGCATAAAGCTGGGGGTTTTTTTAGTTAGTTAGTTTAGTTAGTTAGTTTAGTTAGTTAGCTTTTTTTAGTTAGTTTTTTAGCTTTATGTCAGAACTCTGAGCAGAGATCTGAAAATGAGAGTGAGTCTGGAAATACATTAAATTTCTGTTTTGTTTCCAAGATCACTTCATATTTTCATTTCTCCTCTTTAGCATCCCACCATGCTGGGGATACAGTTTATTCTTCTTGAGTCACTTTCCAAAATCTTTGCTTCCATCCTCACGCAGGCCAGTAGAAGTTGTGCAGTGGACCTCTGCACAAACAGACTGAGAGTGTACCATGGATACATGCAGACAATGGGACAGACCATGTACAGAAAATAGAGGGAGCCTAAAATCACTAAGGACATCACAATAGGGGTATGGATCTTGCTCATGCCCTTTCTTCACACACAAATCCTTATTGTTTGACAGGCCAGTGGTTCTTCCAGCTAACACAGCTGAAGGTTGGGCTAAAATTTGGACTGGGAATTCACTTGGATCAATCCTTCACAGCAAAGACAGATGTGCACAATGACACACGTGGTCTGACCAGCAGCTCCCCATTATTCACTCCATAATTCAGAAGAAGAAACAGCTCATCGGGAAGGAAGCACCAAACAGCTCAGGCCAAGGCAATACAAAGGCTTGTAGAACATGCTTCAAGGACTCCTGGCTGCCTAGAAATCTGCAGCATGGCTCTGCATATCCAGACCATATCAGCATATCTTGGACCCGAAGAGTAGAGTGCTTACTCTAGCTAATTTTCAGTACAGTTACAGTGGGAAAGCCATTGTCATCTAATAAATATTTCCATTTCAATCCACTTATTTTTACTGCAAATCTATCAGGTGTTTTCTTTGTTCGATTTTCTTGGCTGAGAAGGAGGTGACTGGGTAGGTAGTAAGCAACTTCCATTTCACCCCTGTAAGCCTGCATGTATCTTTTTTATATTGCTAAGAAATCTTATTTCATGTCCAGAATTGCCTGCAGGATACTTTTTATAGGCATATAAGTCTACAAAAGGAAGTTCAGTGACAATTAAGAGCCTGATACTTCATATATCAAAGTTTTGACCGTTTTTAAGTGTTTGTATTCTGAATAAGGATAACTGACTGTAATTATTGCATCACAACTTGTAATGAAACAATTAAAGGAAGAAATAAAAATAAAGGATTTGATTACATTTATCTGGCAACTGATATGTGTCTGTTACAATGCTGGAAATCCTAGACAGCAACCACAAAATTTAGGTTAAGGAAGATGATAAAGGATTAGTATCTGATCAGGCATCTATAAACAACTAATGTAAAAAAAGCTTTTTGTACATAAAGCCTAATTACTTTGGGAGAAAATCCTTCTTTGCACACAGAAGGACAGATCATGTGCTAGCTCTAATTTATGCTGATCCTTATATACTGTGCAGTAGGGATATGCCTTATCCCTTGACTGTCTCTATGTGACATGCAATTTTTCACAGTACTTCCCAGTGATTTTCAGAATCCAGGAGCAATTCAGCATGGAGAACAATGGCATACAGGACATGGTGAGTTGTGCCTGCTCGTGCCAATGCAGTTATGTTATCTTCCAGTAATATGTAAGGAGATTGCACATTATCATGACTACGACTTGCTCTTGTAACACGTGTAAAATGGCAAATAATTTCTACCTTGTCTTTTGAAACCTAGCTTTATCTTCTTTCTAAAGTAATTTTAATCTTTTCTCTCTCTTCATAATTTATTCTGTATCAACTCCTTAACTCGTGAAGGAGATGAAACCATGTAACTTCATCTACAACAACTACCAGACTTATTCTATCAAATACAAAATGTCTTCATTATAGGATTTATGTTTATGATCTCTCTAAAAGCTCTGTAAAATCCTTGGGTGATAATACTGGTACAGTAAGCGTAGTTATTTTAGGTATATGTTCATATTTCAAGATTAGCAGGAGAATTTTTTTTTAATATGGCAGTTACTATAGTGACAGTGACAGTTTCAGAGAGGAAAAATGGTATTGTGATAAAGATATTGTACTAAGATTCAGCTCAAATTGTCAGGAACTCTTCAGAGAGGGTCACTTAGATCTTTTTGTTTTCTAGTATTTTTTATGGTGGTAGTGCTTTAGTGAACAGGTTGTTGACCTGAATTGCAGAAGTAAAACTGGTTGAGAGTTGTTCTTTCGTTCTGCAGAATTCTTCTACATTTTAGAAATATTTTTATTCTGTTCCAAATCTCTTAAAAGCTATTTTGTGTAAGTAAAATCAACCCTTCCTGCAAAATCTAATGCTCAAGACCTGTTTTGTGCAGAAAGTGGACTTGACAGACAACCTGTCCTCAAAAGCCTAATACTGCTACAGTTGTGAGGAAGTTCTGTGGTTTACCCCGTTCTGAAAAGAAATTTCGTTCTGGATTTGGAAAAAAAACCTACCCAAACGTTGTCTGACAGTAACTTTGTCATGGTTCTTTGTTGAATTCAATAGAAATTCACCAAAGAATCATGCAAAGACTGGTTTGTTTCCCTAAACAGCATCTATAGCCTGCACAACTCTGCTGGTCAGTTTACAGTTGTCTAAATGAAATCAAGAAGCAATCTGTATTGATTTCATGAATATGTGTGTGTAATTCTACAATTTATAAGGTTGAGCTCTAATTCAGGCTTGATCAGAGTGTGCCTGTTTACATGTCAACATTTCATCTGTGACTAACAAGCTGCAGAAAGTCTGTTCTCATAGTTGCAACCAAATATTTTCCTAATGTTTGCCCAAGATGAAGCTCTGTAGTACAAACTCCTTCAAAAAACACCTTGAAAGGGGGATGCCATCTCGCAATGAACTGTCAATGCCCATGATAATTATTGAAGTAGCCATTGTATATCAGTGGTGACCCAGGTGGTCCATTCTTGCCTTTATAGAGCCTTTGACAGTTAAATTTACTGTACATATGGAATCATTCATGGCTGCTGGAAGCTGAAATGATCATGGCTAAAGTCCCAGTGACAGCTGGGTTCAGACCTCTTACTCCATTTCAGTAGCTGATTGCCAGCTTAGAGCTGGCAGTGTGAAGCATTGCAGTCTGTGGCCTGCAAGTGTAAGCCATCAGTGGACACAGCCCAGCAGAGGAGTGTAGGATGCTGTCACCGGCCTCAGCTAGGCAGCACCAGAATTCACTGATTTTTTCATTGCCTCCTAGACAAGATCAGCATCTGACCGACTGTGCTGGCAGAGAAGATTCAAGACCAGAATTTTTCCCAGCTGTAACTGAAAAACACATTCCTTATCTCTTCACCTCTTTGCTGCTCGTGAATACTCCAGGGGAGGGGAAAGTCTGCCAGCTCAGCTTATACCACCACAGTGTTCACTGAACTGTGAAACACTGTCCTGGAGGGACTGGAAGTGTCAACATAATCAATTAATACATCTCAAGAAGCAATCCCAGAGAAGCTTTCTAGGTTTTCTCTGTAGTGGTCTTTAGGATAAAGCCTTTCTCCTTGCACCCTCCCAGCAAGAACAGTATGTTCCAGGGTATCATAATGCCACGTGTTAAACTTCTGGTAATACCACTGTATCTAGAAACACCAGGATCTCCTGAGACAAGGCTGTTTCTCTTTGGCAATATGAAAAGCTTATTTTCCGATTTTCATTTTCTTTTTTTCACCTTGTCACTTTGGTAATGTTGCCTCTAACAGGAGACTGATGATAGACTCCCTTCCAATGTAGGATAAGAAACCAGATTTCCTTATTGACACAGTGTTGTTGGAGCGGTGTGATGACAAAATTGTTATGTCTTATTTGGAGGTGATTTGGCTCATGTGGGCAGCATTGGCATTATTGCCATTTGGCATGGAGCTGAAAGGCCTAAAAAGCTGATTATACTGAAGTGTTTGAGGGAGGGATTCAGGACACTGAGAGAATTATAATCCTGCTCAAGCACAATATGACTTAAAAGGCCACTGTTCCATTTCAGTTGTTTCCTCTATGTGCCTGGAAACCTCTGTCCTTCAGACCAAAGTGTACTTCCTATTTTGAATAAGGTGATATGAGGTCTGAAAGAAACATTGTGTCTTACTCCACAAATTAGCTTTCCAAAGGGCCATAGAGTCAGAGAAAAATCTCTGGTTCTGCTGGCAGAGAGTGAAACAAGTGGTATTTAGGTCTTGAAAATATAATTCCATCTGTGCTGCTTTGTCAGCCAAATCTGTAATATTTAGTAAGGTGGGTTCAATAGGTCACATTACCTTGAGTGAGTTCATTCATAGTGGGACCCTGGGCACAAGCTCTGCAATCTATCAAGAGAAGAGGATGGAATCTGGAAAGGTTAGATACTTTATAACAGAGTAACAACAACAACAATAATAGTAATAGGGTTATGGCAAATAAAGTTACCTCAAGACCTGCAGAGAGACCTTAATAGATTAGAGGGCTGGGCAATCACCAGCCATATGAAGTTCAACACTGGAAAGTTTCTGCACTTCTTCTGGGGCAACCCTGGATGCAAGGACAGACTGAGGAATGAGATACTGGAAAACAGTGTCACAGAAAGGGACCTGGGGGTCCTGGTCGATGGCCAGTTGAATGTGAGCCAGCAGTGCCCTGGCAGCCAGGAGGGCCAGCCCTGTCCTGGGTGCATCAGGCCCAGCGTGGCCAGCCAGGCAAGGGAGGGGATGGTCCTGCTCTGCTCTGAGCTGGGGCAGCCTCACCTCGAGTGCTGGGGGCAGCTTTGGGTGCCACAGTATAAGAAAGATACAAAACTATGAGAGAGTGTCCAAAGGATGGCAACATGGATGGTGAAGGGCCTTGAGGGGAAGCCATATGAGGAGCAGCTGAGGTCATTGGTCTGGTCAGCCTGGAGGAGAGGAGACTGAGGGGAGACCTCACTGCAGTTATAACTTGCTTGTGAGGGGAACAGGAGGGGCAGGCACTGATCTCTTTGGGGTGACCAGTGACAGGGCCTGAGGGAATAGCCTGAAGTTGTGTCATGGAAGGTTTAGGGTAGGTATTAGGCAAAGGTTCTTCCCCCAGAGGGTAGCTGGGCACTGGAGCAGCTCCCCAGGGAAGAGGCACCAAGGCTACCAGAGCTAAAGAAGTGTTTGAATAACTCCCTCAAACACACAGTGTGATTTTTGAGGTTGTTCTGTATAGAGCCAGGAGCTGGGTTTCCATGATCATTTTGTGTCCCTTCCAACCCAGGATATTCTGTAATTCTATGATTCAGTAATAAGGGGAAGGCGAGGCTCACAGGGGGAAGAAAATGGCAAAGATGATTTATGGTTGTCATTTTTTAAACCCAGCTGGAAATTAAGCACCGCACACTCACTTGCTCAATCCCCCTCTCTCCCACCCCAGCCTGGTGGAATGAGGAGGAGAATCAAAGTAAAAACTTGTAGGTTGAGATAAGAAATTATTAAGAATAAGAAATTTTATTATCAAACGATAATAAAAATAAAATGCAATAATAATTATAAATTAAGGTTATTAAAAGGGAAAAAAGTGTGCCATTAAGATGCAATTAGTCACCACCCACTGACCAATGCCAGACCCCACTTCCTACACCCAGATTGGCCCCCCTTCCCAGTACTCCCTATCTATGTACTGGGCATGATATTCTCTATGAATATACCTTTGGTCAGTTTGGGTCATCTGTCACAGCTATGCTTCCTCCCAGTTTCTTTTGCAAACATCTGCATTGGCAGGGCATGAGACTCCTAGGAGCAGGGTTGGAATTGGTCTTAACCAAGAGAACAGAGACATAAGCATGGTTAAGTCATCATTCCTCTTATTTTGGCTCTTTTTACCCCTTCACATCTTGGATTCCTATCTGCATGGTGGCCCAGCTTAAAAATGGAGCTGGAAAACAGCTCCACCACAGTCATATCATCAGAGCCACCACCACTGCCAGGAGGTAAATAGGAAGCTATTTAGGTTGAGGAACCAAATATTTATACTACCAGGCTGAGTGATTGCTGCCTCCTATCCTGTAATTTATTCCTAGTTTGGCACCAATTCCCCCAAGAGATCAGAGAAGAACCTCTTGAGACTCAGCATATGCCTGGGGTTTCCTGTGGATTAGTCCTTGGCATTTCCCTGGGTAACATCCAGGATCATTCCATATTGCAAGTTCCTCAGCACCCTACAGAATTAGAAAAAGGAGATAAAGGAACCATCTGAGGGACCTTTCTTTTTGTTACATTGATGTATTTGGTTTTTAATAGTTTCCACATCTGAATTGGAAGGCAAGGGTTGGATTCATCTTACCCACAATAAACCATCTGGAAGATTGATGCTCGGTCCTGACTAATCATTTCAGCTCTCTCTGTGTGCTGTTATGGCATATGATCCCTCCAGGAATCAGTTCTTCTCATTTATCTCTCAGACACCTCTTTTAGTGTCCTCTGCAGCCGCCTGTCTCTCTGCAATGATTTCTTAGGGAGATCGCAGCATTTTTTCCAACTGGATCTCCACTATTACATTAGGTTAATGTGAGTTGGATATCATTAATTTCTGCAGTACTACATCAAAATCTGGTCCAGTGTAGTCCATACATTAACCACAGCAAGTGCTAGAACTACTCTTTTGACAGTGCACAGTTCCTATTTTTTTTCTGAGGATCTTTCAGTTAAAGATCTGTCAGAATTGATTCCATACAGAAATTGGATAATAAAGTCCTGAGTCCTGCCAGCATGTTTCTGTTCAAGTAGATGGAAGTTGAAAGAGAAAGGAGAAGGTGGTGGTCCAGGATCTACACATTAGCACACACAGCACAATAAAGAAACTGTCCCAAAAGGGAAAATTAATCTGGTTGCAGCTTTCGCAGTGTTTGAAGTTTAAGAGAGGTTATTTTACTACACTCTCCAGACATATGCATCTATACATATGTAGGACACTGAAAGAATGTAATGATTTACTCAAGGGCAAAGTGATACCCCACTTGCATAAGCTGTTCATCCCTTAGGCAATGTGAGATTATACTGTCTTTTCCACAGAAGCCTTATTTGTGGCATTTAACCAGATCTAATATACTTGCTATTAGGCAAACAGTGGGAGCTAAAGTACCATAAGGATGCAAAGAAGGCTGTTTAAAGTGAAGGGATCTCATCATATTGTAATAGTTGTATTTACTGCAGTAAATACTTTGGATAGTATTTAATATTATTAACAGGTATTTTTCATAGCTTTAAAGGATAGGCAAAGGTGCTTTAAAATTATGTTTTTAATAACTGAAGGAAAGAGGATCATGCATATAATTTGTGTAGAAACTTTTGCTTTCAAGTGTCTCTAATTATAAACCAATATTTTTAATAATCCTAATGCTTGAGGCTGGGAAGTTTATCTATTAAGCATCATGATTATCTTGGAATAGGAGCTAATGGAATAAATCCTGTTCTGGTACCTGAAGGGCAAAAGTATAATTGAGGAACAGTTTGCAGCGGTGGCTGCAAGCCATGTCAGTGCTGGTTGACCAGCTGCATGGTGATCTACTTTCCAGTTTCAACACAGTAGCCTCAGGCTGCTCTTGCTTGTACCAGCTTCCCAAATCCTCAGCACTGCTGCTGTGATTGCTGAGAGCACGGTGAGACACATGGGAGGCACAGAGGGGGAAAAGGTGCCCTCACCAGAAGAGCCCACATTCCAGAATGTTCCACCAAGACCTATGCAGAGAAGCAAAATCAACTATCGAATTAGACTGGCTTAAATTTTACAGGTTTTTCATTTTGCCACTAGAGGCTTTTTGTATGAATTTTTCCTTACGCTGTTGTGCTTTGTTTGGTTTTGTCCGCAGTGAGGTTGTACTAATTAATATTGATCATGGTGTTTTCATATAGCATTCCCTTGTGATGGGAAAACTGGGATATAAATAGTTTTCAATCATTATTTGGATACCTTATATATGACATATTTTAAAAAAACCTGCTGTGATATAATTTGAAAAAAAATAATAGAAAGTGTTGTTTTCCTTCTCCGAACCTTTCTTCTTTTTTTTTTTTTTTAATCTTAAAGTCATCAATTAGTTTAGTTTCCTGCATTTTTTGCAACAAGAGGTGAAATGACTGTTCTGTCTTCAAAGAGGATTGGCACAGCAAAATCTTTATGCACTTGAGAAAATACCAAGATGTTAGTGGAGGTCTTGGAACAGGGCTTTTATATAGGATGTGTGTAGATGGGAGATGCTTAATACAGTATAGAGGAATTGCTGCATTGCTTTTGGTAGAGGCTATGAAACAAGTTTGTATTAGAAATGGCTGAGACATTTCTGCATAAATGGAAATTTTTCAGATGCAAATGTTTCAGAAAGGTGTTTTAAAAGGGGGCTTTTACTGGGGCAGGGGGACGTCAGGTAGTGGAGAGAACTGCCAGGAGCCAGCAGTGCCAGCAGTGCTCTTATGGGACAGGATAGTTTAATGTGTTTATCGTTTACATAGATGAAGGGATCGAGTGCACCTTTAGCATGTTTGCAGACCACGCCAAGCCAACTAAGGAACACACCTGAAGGAAGAGATGCCATCCAGAGGGACCTGGACAAGCTCAGGAAATTGTCCCATTGGATTCTCATAGGTTTAATAACACCAGGTGCAAGGTGCTGCATCTGTATCAACACAGGTTTGGGGAGGAACAGATCCAGAGCAGCCCTGCCAAGAAGGACTTGGGGTGCATGAGAGGCTGGACATGAGCAGGCAAAGTGCCCTCCCAGCCCAGAAAGCCAACTGTGTCCTGGGCTGCATCAAGAGCAGCGTGGCCAGCTGGTCAAGGGAGGGGATTCTGCCCCTTCTGCACTCTGCTGGGACCCCACCTGGAGTGCTGCATCCAGCTCTGGGGCACCATCACAGGAAGGACATTGGCCTGTCCCAACGAGTCCAGGGGAGGCCACCACAATGATTAGAGGGATGAAGAGCCTCTGCTATAAGTTAAAGCTAAGAGACTTGGGGTTGTTCCTCCTGGAGAAGAGAAAGCTCTTGGAGCTTATTGAGCCTTCCAGTACCTGAAGGGCACCTATAAGAAAGACAGGGACAAATTTTTAGCAGGCCCTGTTGTATTAGGGCAATGGTAATGGTTTTATACTAAAACAGTATCATACTAAATGGTTTTATCTTGGATATAAAGAAAAAGTTTTTTTACATGGTAGTAAAGTTGCACAAAGAGGTGGCGGATGTCCCATCCCTGGAAACATTCAAGGTCAGGCTGGATGGAGCCCTGAGCAAGTGGTCTCGTTGAAGATATCTCTGTTCATTGCAAGGAGGCTGGGTTTGATGACCTTTAAAGGTCCCTTCCAATCCAAACTATGCTATGATTCTATGATGTCCTGGGATAAGTCCTAACCATTTAGACATCCATCTTTTCAATGGAGTTGTCAATATTTTTCACAGAATTATGCTTTAATGAATCTCTTCGAAAGATTTTGATTTAATTCTACTTTGTAGTGGAACTAAGTTTCAAACTGCCAGTAGGTGCCACAAAACAGATTCATCTTGTTTGATTTGGTTTTGTTTAGAGTGGACGTATAGATAATTTAAAAAATCTTTCAAGGTGTCATTCCAAAGATGCACACCTGTAAAAATAAATTATGTTGGCTTACATTGCACTTTAGGAAACATGACAATCTTATAGTCACACATATTTTAGTTTGTTTGCAGTATTAGCCAACAGCATCTCTTTCCAGAACAAATGTGTTTCTGTACAAATATATAGAAGAAAGATATTCAGCAAACTTCATAATCTTGCTGGCAGATATTTTGTACATAAAATCATAAAAAGTTTTCCAAGAAATAAGTATTAAGTATATTATATCATGACATTATAGGCCCATAAATAACAGCTTCAGCCTTTTGAGTACAAGAAATCTGCAGGCTATCAATGGAACCCATAGATAGCTGTCTCCCTAGGTCTCACAATAATGTGGTCAGAAAGCATAATGTAGGTTATTTTCAGGTATTTTATGGAGTACTGTTACAGATAAATAATATCAATTTATAAAGAGAAGGATATGGAAAGTAGCCCCAGTAACATTTCCAAAAATCCCCTTAAATATTGTGCTTTTCCCACCCCATAATATGTGTGACATCTCTCAGCAACATATGTGCTGCTGGGGGTGTGAGAATTTTGCACACATAAGTTTTCTCTCAATTATTTAACTGATTCATGGTTTGCCACCTACGTGTAGATAAGTATCCAAAATCCTGATGATATTACTTTTACGTATCATCAGATAATTTTATATTGAACTACAATAACTTAAAACTAACTTAATAACTTTAAAACAGAAAAACAATTATGGTGCATAAATATATATATGCATGTTTTTCCTCTCCTGTTTTGGGCTTTAATTTTGTCCCTTGATAGTCACTGAATGAACTCTCAGTAGAAGTTCTGCTCCAGATCACACAGAACATAATGTGAAAAACTTCCACAATGGAACTGAACAATTTTTATGAGGATTAGTACTCATCTAAATCTTAACAATAGTCTTAATCACATTTCGAACAAAACACATTTTCTCATCTCATAGGATGAGAAAACGGGTTAATGACAAACTTCACTGAAAACAGCATGGACAAACATGGTTCATGATATAATTCCATTTCAAATCCATAAAAGCTAGATTTATGGATTACAACCAACTGAATCAATCATTCCTGTAAATACAGAGAAAATAACTATCTTTCCAACAAGAAGCAGCTGTGTTTTTCCAATACTATTAAAATTTGAATTAATACTAAAAGAAACAAAAAATGGAGGGAGTAAGTGGATTATAGGAATTACTGGTTCCAAATGACATAATTCCACCACAGACTCCACACTAAGTATTTTTGGTAAAATGATACTTCAGCTTTAACTATGATTTCTGAGCCCTTAGTCATATTTACTGTAAACTCTTCTCTGTGGAATTGGTAATCACTCTCATGAACAAAGGAAAAAGGTAAAACTCAACATGAATAAAAAGCTTTTAGTTTAAAATCTGATTAATTAAATCTCAGCTCTTCACAGAAAACTTCACAGATTTTTTTTCAGCAGGTGGTGGCCAACAGGGACCACTATAATCAGTTGGTCTGACCTCTGTCTGCAGACATTTGATCAGGAACTGGATTAAAGTACATTTTATAGGAAGACATGTAATAATTTCTTGCAGACCTAAAGTTGTGATGAATTTACAGCCTCCTGATAAGCTGATCCAATTTTTACCTACCTTTACAGTTAAGAAAAATCATTTAGGCCCAAAGGTGTCATTTTAGGGCCCAAAGTTGTTTTTGCTCCCCTTTATCTTCAGTCCCTGCTACTGGATTGTTCCAATGCCTTTGCCTGCAAGACATTATGGGAACAAAAGCTTTGTTCATGGATCAGATCTTAAAAAAAATCCAGCAGTATTCCTCAGTGTCCACGTTGTAAATTGTATCTTTTGTGACCTGAATTATTTGTACACTCTGCACTTTCTACACTGTTGCTTAAATGGGACTGTCAAGAGTCAGAAACAGGATTCTAGCAATGGTTTTAGCACTGCTGTGTTCAGAGATGAAGTGCCTTTCTAGCTATTCTCACATTACCCTTGGAGCGTATGCAAGCATCTTACTAAGCGCTATGGCCAGAACATTGAAACAGGTCAGTGAAGGACACTTGGGTTTTTCTAGTGAATACTTCAACAGGTCTCTCACCTGTGTGAACAGCTGGCCTTGTTTTTATCCAAACACTACATGACATTTGCTCGAATTAGAGTACATTTTGCTGGACAGTGTTTTTGTCCCTAATTTCATAACCTACTGCCTCACCCATCTTGGTGACATCTTTATTCTACAGTTGAACTATGTCTTCTATGGGTCCTTGATAAATACATCCAATAACATTGGAACATACTCTTCTAGGAGATTTCTAGAGACACTGTGGGTGCTGGACCTAGTACTAACTAAGTATGAGGTGAAACTCATATCATAATTTCATTAAGATCTTAATATGAATTCCTGAGTGGAGATTAGCGTTTCACCTTTCCACTGGCTTTCACTGGACCTTGTTTTCATTCCTGTTAGCATTTGTACAAGTTTTTGAAACAATGAAAGAGAAACTCCTTAAAATCAGTGATGGTTAAACTTCTCCAGAACCTGACAGAGCCCATTAGTGCCAAGCAATGTGATCAAAATGCAGATTGGTGTATTTTGTGATACCATGAAGAAATATAAGAATCAGGCAAGGCATTTTCACAAACCATCATACAGAATCGTGGAGGAAGAAGATGAAACTATAAGAGCAGCTGAAAACTCAAAGAATAGAGAATTCAGTTTGTTGAGATGTTTTGTAAAATCTGCATAAAGAGTAATGAGTGGGGTAAGGACAGTCAGTGAATACAAAGAGCAGTACCAACTGCTGTGAGGGTGGGCAGAGTGTTGAGACTGCCTAATTAGGACAGCAGTTATCCCACAATCCCGTGGGAAAGCAAGGAAGGTACAAAGATCATTGCGATTTTTTTGAACACACTACTGTTGAGCTTCAGACCCTTGCTATGTCAACATGGATGTTTTACCAGTACCTGTGCAATGATCAATCAGATTTAGACTAATGTTTCCTCAGGATGCTGGTTCTTCATGTTGCAGGTCTTACCAGTAATCAGGCAAAATCTCTAATGAGGTGAAGACTGCAAAGTACTGCTGTGAAAAAAGGGCACTGACTTATTCACCAGCCAGAGGAAACAGGTGCATGATGAATGGTGCAAGAAAAAAAAAAAAGAGCAAGGTTCAAACCTAACTTGACTGAAATGGTTGGTGGAGTACCTCTTCAGTCTGTTTTGTAAGATGGTTTTGGCAATTCTTGGTATGCACTACATAGGCTAAAGGTCTCCTCTCTTTCTAATACTTTGTACTACACCAATTGACCTAAGGGCAGGATTTAAACAAAATGCTGTCCTTGAGGCAGGGGCTTTGAAACCAGAAATGTGGAAGTTAGCTTTTCCTCCCCTTTAGTATAGATGTACCACCAACTCAGAAGCTGGTGATGAAGTTTCCTCCTCTACCTCTAACGATACAGATGTCTAAAGTTCTTAGCCTGAAAACCTGAATTTACCTCTGCTTCTTTCTCCATGTAGGATGAATGATTCATTTTGTTCCATGACGCTGGTTCCAACTGCAAAACTGTTACATAAAGGCATTCAGGCCTTCTGCTTTTCATTCAGCTTTGGGAATTTCCTGTGCTTTATCACCAAG
>WAAG01038167.1:1682-13745 GCA_013390105.1 Tichodroma muraria | reverse complement strand
TGGACACACGTTACCCCCGCGTGACCCAAATGGGAGAGTTGGAGCACGCACATTCTGAAACAGACACTCAGTGCTTGGCCTGCCACCACCACAAAGCAGCCTGAAGGTCACTTTTCCTTTTCACTAGACCAATTGTATTCCAATTCCAACTCCCCAACATTCAAGGTTGTTGCATCCATTCTTCCTGAAGCGAGAGCTCTGCAACCTGCCCTGTGAGAGCTACGGCCCTCTCCGAATCTGCCAGCACCTAGGAAGAACCAAATCATGCAGAAGTCATTTAGGACACCAGAGTTCCTAGCACACATTTAGATTTACATACATTCCTGTCCAGGAAGTTGGTGGAGATCTACCTCTCAAGATACTGATATTTGCCTCAGAATTCCATGCAGAAAAAGAACTGCTGGCACCAATTCCATCCAGTGCATATCCAGACCAGACACAATCACCTCCAGGTTCGACATGAGAAGAGATAACCTGTTCTGTTAGCTGCTGTGTTAGACCATGGGCTAAGACAGATTAAAAAAAGAAAAAAAACAAAAACACACACAACAAAATCAAGCTAAATACAACACTTAGATTTAACAGAATAAGTAACAAAGAAAAAAAATTTACCGGAGAACAAGGCTGGTTGCCTGTGGGGAGAATATCTCAAAATCTACCGTAAAGTCATAGTTGGCAAAATTCAATAGATCTGGTAAACATCAAAGATAAAATTCAGCAGAATAATTCCACCAAGCACCATTAAAAGAAAAATGGGACCAGCAGGGTTACCAGTGAAAAACAATGCCAGGCCTAATAGCACTGATCTACCAGAAGCAATTTATTATGACACCAGAAATAGCTATTTTCACAGTGGATGCTTGAAATGAAAACTTTAAAGCTTCTTTAAGTCTTGAGCTATAGCAAAGTATTCAACCAGCCAGCCAAAATAGCTGAAGGGAAATAGGAAGGCCACATGTGGAACTAATTACTCATGTAGAGGCTATGACAAAGAACATTTCTCCAGACTTTTCATGGGGGCTTCACTTTCAGGAAGTAACTCTAATTACTGTTCAAGTCTCGGCAGCCTGCATGCCGCTGACAGTTCCAAGAAAAAATGAACCTATTTGCCCTTTTCTTGGTCTGAAATGCCAAAATAGAAAAGCACAACTAGAGTCATTAAAAAGAAAGAAAATAAGCACTGGCTTATTACACTAGCTTCCCAAGCAGAATCCTTTTTATAAATTCGGTTTTTCAGCCTTCACAAAGGAGCAAATTCTGCGTCTACGTTAACTCGCTCTCTGTTGGCTGCAGTGAAACTGTACATCTTGACTTTTTACAGCTTTTCCATACTGGGGCCCACTTCCTGCCCAGTTGAAGAAAAAAATCTGGCCTGAAGATGAAATGACTGCTTAACATTACACTAAAACATCTGGTACCATTTTATACACAGACCCATGTCTGAGAGCAGGCAATTCTAGCGGTCTCACCAGCGGCACAGTGCATACCCAAACCTCCCCAGGGTGACATCATCCCATATATGGACTCTCAGGCCCAGCCCTCCCCCTTTTCCTGGTCCTAAATTCATTGCCAGATCCCCAGTCTGCTGCAAATGTGCCACGTCAAGACTGGAAATCACAGCACTTCAGTGTGTTTCAGTGAGTGCTGCAGAGTGTGAGCGAGAGCCGAGCACAACCCGTGATGCAGGAAGGCAGTTTTTCCCCGAGCCTAAAAGAGGATTTAAAATAAATAAATAGACGCGTCCGGAGATCCTGCTCCGTCGCCCCAGTGTTCAGACTACCTGTTCAGGTGGGAAGGGATGTACAGTAGTCTGCACATTGGTTAGACTGGGCAAGGCAAAGCGGCGGCGTGGACTATTGGGGACGCAAGTTGCTCTTGCCAAGGAGAAGACACTCATTGCTCCTTTCAGATCTCATATCCAGTATTTTTCTTCACAGGTTTTGCACACTAGGGAATAAGAAACGCTAAGGGACACTGTGAAAAAGGAGGACTGCAGAATAAAGCGGGGAAGACGTTCTGGTAAGGCCTACTTTGGAAGAACACCTGGCCTATGACCTGGCGAACCTAGGTGACTCCCCTCCCCCCTTCCTCCAGTCATCACTGCAAGAAAGATGGAGCTCTGATGGTGCACTAAAAGCCATGCAAGAAATGAGAGAGGTATATTGCCTAGAGGTACACTGCCTAGAGAAGTGTACAACAGTAAAGCTAAAGTCGGTCATTTCNAGCTGTCAGTATAAATATTTAAGAAGTATATATTTTTTTTCTTAGGCTTGCTAGAAGTATGCATTCTGAATAGCTCCTGTTGTGATCTATGATCTGAAGATCAATTTTAAAAAATTATTTTTGCTTAAAGTAATAAAATACTAGAAAAGAATGCATGAATAATATTTTAAATTATTGTAAAATATATTATATCACCTCTGGGAAAACGGTACTTAGTTTTTTATATGAAACTTCTTTGCAAGTAACTTATGCTAGATGTGCTAATGAAAACTGGGAGGGAAACCATAGAAAAACTGACTACTCCGTACTAGGCTGCTGCCATGTAGAATACAAAACCTTTGATTGTCAGGAAAAATTACCTTTTCAAGTTCAGGATGTGATGGAAAAAAAATCAATCAATAAATAAAAGGGAAGAAAGAGCTTCCCAACCCAATATCTGGCTGGATATTGCATGGGAGTGATCAGGACCGATTGATTGTTGCCGCTCTCATTTGTACTTTGAATCGCTGATAATTCTTCTACCATTCAAAATGATAAGTTACTTTGTCCTGAATCCCACTGATAAAAATGGAATTTGTAAACCAATGCAGAAGTTTGCTTTGGTGAATTTCCAGCTGTCCTGGTAGGGGAAAAAAACCCTCAGGCTGAATGAAATCCCCACGGACAAAATAATACAAAAAGTCTGGGCTGCAATTTGATACCAGCCGAACTCCAGAGTCAGCTCCCCTGAAGTTAACAGTAGTAACAAACTACTGCAACGGGAAAAAAATCCCACCTATATGGTGCTCATTACTGCCAGGAAGGCTTGGAATAGCTGTACTGTAAAAAGAATTAGCATAAATATGCAGCCATTAGTATTATAACCAGCTGATTTTGCAGAATGTGTGTTGTATTTTAGACAGCCTTTATGCTATACTTTTTAAAAAAGAAAAAAATCTGTATATTATGCTGACCTTTTCCATTGCTCCTTTGATAATCAATAGAGGAGCTATTGGGGAGAACTGGCCATGTAGTGTTGGTGTGATGGTGCCTGGACTGGCTGCCTTAAAAGCTTACAAAGCAAGGACTAGCACTGTCACTTCCCTCTGCCTCCCAGCAAAACTTTTCTTTTGACCAAAAAACTCTTTTTTAATGCATATTTGACTCGTAAGTTATTCAGCCTCTCTTCCTTTTTCTTTTTGTCAGAAGATTATTGTTAAGATTAATTTAGTAGGGTTTATCCATTATAGTACAACTAGATGGAATTTTTATTCTCATTCTGCTTTGAGTTACAACACACAGTTAAATGTGGTTATTAAGAGAAAATCTGAAACAACAGGAAGAAATTAAAGGAATGGAACTAGAGTCAAATTGGCATTAATATTTCTCAATCTCTACGTATGATTGCTGTCTTAGGCACAGCAAAGCCGTAAAGTTTTATGACTTAGATTTTGCTTAAGCGGTAGAAAAATGTTTCCAAATCGTGTTAAGAAACTCGTTCGGTTTTGCTTTCAAGGGGAATATAATCATTTACAATTTTTTTCCTCTCTAATGCTTACTTGCAAAGGTACTTTTTTTTTTTTAAAGTCCTGATCTAGAAATTAAGGAAGGAAATACTGTTATCTGGGGAATAATAGGCTCTCCATGAAAATAGTATTGCAGATAGCCTGTGTTAATTTTTGCTAAATAAGCAAGGACGATGGAAACATATGGAACGAGTGTTTCTCTTATCTCTAGTCCACTATTTGCATTAATCTTTATTTTAAATGACCTTTCTGGATTTAGGAAGTGATTCCCCTCCCCATACATCCATGACTCTTCAAAGTTACATTTTTAGACTGTAAGGCTGAGATCGAGGAGGCCCCCTTGGCATGGGGCTTGGAAAGGAGGCGGGGGGGAAATGCAGAGTGCAAAGCAGCAGATATGGAAAGAAAGGCTGTATTGTTAGCAATGAATAAGGAAGTATATCGACCTCAGCTCAGTAATCAAAACATTTTCAAAGTGAATTGAATGATTCTGTGGTTCTTAAAACACTGCTGGTTTAGCTGAAACAATTGCTAGTTGATCATAGTCACAGAAAAGAGATTTCAATAGTTATAAAACAAGATGCTTTAAACACGCATGTCAACAAACACAAATAGGCTGCATATAAATATTTCAAGAGAAAAAAAAAAACAAAAAGCAAAATACCATCAAATATTACTTTTTGTAATGAATTAAAAAAAAATAGCAGGACCCAATGTATACTAATAATGGTGAGAGTTCTCTAAAGCCAGGACGATACCAATGCTTAAGCCTGTTGTATGAACTGATACATATTATCATAAAATGCACATTAAAGCCAGTAGGAACATTTAAATAGGTGAGTGTTTCAATATAACAGACTTTCTTTTGTCCTTAGGGAGTGTATTTTTTTAAGTGCACTCAAAAAAATTAAAGAGGAAAAAAATATTTCAAACCTTTTTTTATCTGGTCCTTTAATGTTAAAAATAAAATGAAAAGAGAGAGAAGGGTGGGGGAAAGTCAGTTAATTTTACGGAAATAAATATAGAACAAATAAGCATCCAAATGTGAAAAAAAAAATAGTTACTTTTAAAAAAACCATGTCATTTGCCATCTTTCTGCCTTGTCATTAAGCTGCATGTTGTCTCCTATATTAGCATTGCCAGTGCTGTTCAGTGTATCTGTATTTTCAGAGCATAAAGGCACTGCAACCCTCCCCATGCTCCTTGCCCCCCCTTCCTGTTCTATCACTGTGCACCAGACCACCCAAGTATCATTTCTAGATGGAAAATGTTATAACCAAAATAGCAAAATATTTGCATAAAAATTCCAGGCTTCTACATAGAATGTTCATTATAATCTTTCAATCAAAAACTGTTATGCAGATTGGAAAATGAAAAGCCCTAAACTTTAATGTGTTGGGTTTTTTAAATAATAGATTTTAATCAAGAGCATAACTTTACTTTTACTTGAAAAAAGGCTTTGCTTCCTGCACTGTACTTTATTTAGAAAAAAACAACAACAACAACAACAACCCAAAACTTAACTGAAATACTATTAAGGGTCAGATTTAAACCTACAAAAAGACAGGAAATGCCACAATTAAGAATGAAAGTTTCCTGAATTATTCTGTTGTAGTTCTGTACTGCATTTTACACAGCATTGCAAAGCAATCTCTAAAAATAACAGCCTTCCCTTAAATAAAGAGTCCTGATCACTACTGGAGGGAATACGTATCTCAATTCAGTTTCTAGGGTACCAATATTTAAAGTCAGGTGCTTAACATAAGTTTCTATAAAAATCATCTTGGCAATCATGAGATTTTTTTTTTGCTTTGTTACGAGTATTCTAAAATATTCTCAAGCCCTTTACTGACTCAATGTGTCAACCAGACACAGCACAAAAATGTCAAGCCCTTTAAGCAATTTAACTACAATTTCAAGGAATTTCAGTTTTTAAATAAAAATCAAGTGGAGATATTCATCTAGTCCTGTCTAGTAGCACCCAGTGAATTAACTGAAGGGAAGACAAACTTGCCTCTGTCGAGATGTAAAGCTTTTTGCTGATTCTTTGATGAATTCTCCTTCTGTACCGTTATTAGAAAGACGGCACAAAATTTCCACTTACGATTTTCCTCTCAGCACAACCTCCCTGACAGCTGTTAACAGAAAACCTATTCTAGAAAATGCATACTTCTGCTATTCCAATATTCTCTACTATAGGTTGCCAACGATTTTGACTGTACAATTCTTTGTTATTTCAAGAAGGATCCATAACACAAAAAGTGAGACCTAATTTTCTTCCAGACTAAAGATTTTTCATTTATTCAGCAACCAAATGCAGGGCTTAAATCTGATTAAATGTATGAAACAATCAGTGTATTATATTTATTTTAAAAATATTTCTTATTTTCCACTTCTGTTTTTCTTCAAAATGGTCAAGCGAGTAGGAAGAAATGTCAACTTAAAGCATACTCTTAAAATTTTAGTTTGAGCTACAAAAATTTAAGGAAGCATTTTATAGATATTAACTATTTAATGTACTGGAGTTAATTTTTTATTCTGAATTAGTTAGCCATGTTTTGTGGTTGATTCATTTATTTAAGACATCTTATTCCACCTTGTTAGGTTCAAGGAAAATTTCATTCATGTAATTGATAAACTTAACTTGTACAGTCAATTTGTCTATTAACTAAAATGCATATTATTCTTTATGGCAAAATTATTAGACACAGAACACCTCAATAATTACATATTGATTTATTATTAGTTTAATATGAAACCTCAGCACTATCCTCACCTTCAATCTGATGGTAATTTCATCCCTTTATAATCAGTTTTCAGGCTGGACTTAAAATTGTTTGGCTGCTGGTCTGAATGGGAAATGTTTGAGAAGGGTTTGAAAGCACAAGTTTTTTGCTTACCTATGGTGGCACTAGCGAGCAACAGAGATTCAAGAACACCATTACAAACCAGAAACATTTAATCTGTAGAGAAAATTAATACAATTATTCTTTTCCCCCTTTAAGGTTCCAATGGGTTTTATACCTTCTGAGACAATATCCCAGCGATGTTGCAAATGTCACTGCAAAGTTGGATTACAGTCACTGTGTGTACTCTGTATAGAGAAAATTCAGCAAAGCAGCACATCTTGTGATGTGAAATGATGCTATTTGCATGTTTTTGATCTCTAGTATAGTCCATATTTAACAGAAAAAAACTTCCTGAAGTTTAACGAGGTTAATTTATTTGGTCAGAAAGTATGGATTTTGAGACAAAGCAAAATTTAAATAACAGGCAAACCAAAATACTAAAAGGAATATAACACATGTACAGCTATCCCGTATTAGCAAAATCGATCCAAAACGCAAGCCATTTTCTTTCCAGCACACTCCCTTGTAATGGGGTTAATGTGCAAGTGGCAGCCTCCATTTTGACAGAAAGATTCTTATTTTTAACATCCCAGATTATTGTACTTATCTGCTCCTAGAAAATATGCATTGTATAAACATATCCTTTATCTTGAACTTCAGTATTTCTGTGCTTCCACGAAGAGTAAAAACATCTGGTTAAATTACTATGTGTGAGTACAATATGCAGGCAAAACCCTGTATGAATTACTTATAAAATAAACCATGGCTTCGGTTCTTTTTGCTTTTCCAAATGTTCAGCGCGAGCAGTCTGTTGAAATCGCATCCCTGATACGTGTCAGCACATTGATAACTCATGTACCAAGCTTCTTTTCTGAATAAAATCAAGTTCTGTTCTTGTTCTGCAGCTGCCAATGTTTTAAAGTTTAATTCTGTTATGTGTGTTCCCCCAACAAACGTCCCCCAAAGTGGACTGGCACAAAGTGTTGCACAGCAGCGGCGATGGCTCCAAGGGACTGGCTGGACGGAGTTGTCATGTGTCTGCCTGTCTACACTTGCTGTGCAGAACATCCTCTCACCTGTACAGCAGGCACAGACAGGCAGTCGCATGACAACCCAGCCTGAGGGACAGCCGCCAGTGGGACCCCGCTCTGACAGCCCAGAGCATCTGCAGCACCAGCTCCAGCCAAGAGTCGCTCTGGACCTCAGACGGCCGGTCAGTCACCAAGCCCAGAGTCAAAGCAGCACTGCCTGTGAAGTACAATAAAACCCACTGCTGAAATTCTTACTGTGCTTCCTATAGTACTCTTTTCCTAGTTGTTCTCATGAACTCACGAACAGTAAGTTTGATTTATCCGCAGCCCTGCGGCACCTCCGTATGTTCTGTCCTCCCGTTTGCTTCCCAGGCACCACTCGACTCTTGCTGTATAAACCTCCCTGACATTCCTGCTCGCCCCAAGAGCAGCCTGTTGTGTGGCAAGTTCATTCTGTACACACGCACAATGTCAGAGCTTAAAGTAACTTCTCCCCTTTCCACTCTCTCACCTCCTCACTTATTTTTGTAAGTTCGCTCTCAAATCTCACATAATTTTACAACTGGGAACAAACAGTGACATTATAATACAAAGTGCAAAATTATTATACAAACTGCAAAATTATAATCCAAACTGCAAAATTATAATCCAAACTGTATCCACCACTGGACGTTGACAATAATATCATTTACTATTGAAACAGAATGGAAATATTTTCTTTGGAAATAAGACTAAAGGGGATTTTTCCCCATCAATGTAAGTTTCACATTTTTAGAAATTCTAATCCTAGAGTCCAGTTTGGCATCCTTTGCACAGCACTAATGTCAATGAAATCTCTGGATGCTTTAGAAAGAATAATAAAATCAGCTTCTATGACCACATACTGTAACAATGCTACACCACTTTACGAATGGCATCCATATTTTTACAGTAAAGAGGACTTTTATTCACAAGCTAGAATGACACTCCACATTCCCAAAGTCCATTTCATCCTAACGCAGATGTGGCTAATTCACAAACTTCAGATTTGCAGGCTGACTCTCAAATGAACCTTAGTTAATGCTACTCAACAAAACAGTAACAACAGAGAGCTAAAACGCTAAGATTTAATAATTTGGGGGAGGGGGTGCCTTATAATGCTTCAGCTAGGATTACATGGAATACTCTAGAAATTAAATCTGCATTTGTGAGGTCACTGAGTGTGCTGATCTTGCACTTGTTTACAGCAGCCTCAAAGCCAGTACACAGCACTTTCCCTGCTTGGTTTTTAGGCAGAAAAACACAAAGTCATGGTACCGGTCACACAGCAAAGTTACAAACAGAAGCAACTGCATGCAGGATCAGGAACTAATCCATGTTAGTTCTCACAGAACTGATACTGCAACTGCTTTAAGCACACTGTTCAAACATCAACCTGCCATTTCCAGAACTACAAGCCTGAAAAGCACTCTTAGGCACCGGATGCCTCTCATCAGGAATCAAATCCTGGTGTATGTTTGACAGCAACAAAATCATGAGAAGAAACCGTTTCTTTTCTAACACTGATATCATACAGCCAAACCTGAATTCTTTTGCCAAAGCAACTTGCTTCTAAATGCATTACTCTGTGGATTTATCACTTATAAAGTTGCACCTCACAAAGGAATTTACATCCTTTTAACAGAACTAGCAAGCCCACCACTAGTGTTTTTGATCTCAGAGCAAATTCCAGACTAGAAAACAGGCTCAGCTTACACTAGAGGGGGTACACAGCCCTGGAGGCCCCAGCAGGCACTGGAGTTTTGCAAAGCACATTGTCAGAGCTCTCTGGTACGAAGCTGCTGCAGCACTGGGTACAGGCACAGAGGGCACAGACTCCTCAGCATGGCAAGGGAAGCGAGGTGAGAGCTGCCCCTGCACCTTCCCCAGCTGCCATGGAAAGGCTCCTGGCCAGCCCGAGCAGGAGCTGGGGGCTCTGAACTCCCCACGACCTCGCAGGGCACAGGCACAAACACAGGGATCACTTCTCACACCACCAGACTGCACATCTCACTGGGGGGAACCACCCCCACACAGCCACCCCAGCCATCAGCTGAGGAGCCTTACTGATTTTTCAGTCTTACTGAAAAGGTCCAGTACAAAAAAAAAACCCAAAACCCAACAAACTTTAAGTTTATAAACTCTTTTCCGGGACAGAATAATCAAATTCTACAGTACTTAAGGAGCAACTTCTTTCAACAGCAGATCATGGAATAGTACTCTGCTATTCTCCTATGCTATTATCTTCTTACCACTCTAAGAAATTCCTGAGTGATCTCCCATGGCCTGAATTAACTCCTGACGTTTTCTTGAAAAATGTAACTGTTTGGCAATTAAGAGACATTATCTTAAAATATGCATATGGAAATCACACAGTGGCCATTGCTTTCTGAGTATTTCCATGAGCTTCCCAGGTGACTCTCCCCAGCAGATTATCAGAACTATTTAAAGTTGCACAGCACAAGATGTAACATTAGGATTTTCAGGAATTTTTATATTCCAGACTAACAAAAATTAGATTTAAAAAAGCAACACCAAAATTACTTAAAAAAATTGCCACAGCTCATCTTGGCTGCACCTTCAACTGCTGGGATAGAACGCAGCAAGTATGTTAATTTTGCCACACTGCTGCTTTTAGTTAGTTGCCTGTATCTCACTTAAGAAAGCTGGTTCTAGTAACTTCAAGGTAGATCACAAAAAACAACAGCTGCAAATTTTCAAATTCATAAAGTCACTTCTGTATTTTTTTCAAATTATATTTCAGCAATCTGAGAGTAAAACTTGCCCTCTTGACACCTGTCCCTTGGCTCCTCCCCTGTGCCTGACATGCACTGCTTTCCCTGTTACACTAAATTTGAATCCCTTTAAAATTTAAATAAAAGGGCAAGGGGCAAAATCTTCAAGATAACCTAATTTGTCCCTCTACCTTAAGGTCTATCCCGAAATGGCTACGGATTGGGGGAAAAAAACCTATTTCTGAGCAGCACAGTTCCCACCCTCAGCAGCATTACTGAAGGAATTCCACATCCTGGATTTGCAGGACTCGGGAGAGCTCTGCCTTATGCACTGCAGGCCCTCTCCCCAGGGCTTCCAGAAAATCCACTGAAGTAAAACACCACGTTAGTTTAAACAGTACATGAATCTGCACAATCCCATCAACCTGTTTTCTTGGGATCAACCAGTGTTTTGATTATTACTTAGAATAAGATGAAAAGATTGAATGATGTTTTAGAGCTCATTTAAAGTTTTCTCTTTACCTGTGCTTCTTCCATCCATTGAACTGGTTGTCCCTAAGAATCACTAATTTTTTACTAAAAACATAATAGGATGTTCTTTTTAATGTAGCCCTATTTTTCCACAAAAATCAACACAAACCTTAAAAAACCCCACAAAGGCTTTACCATAAATCTGATAGCACACATCATCCTGTTTTAACCTTCAAAATACTGCTGGAGTCTTGGATAAAATGTATCATTACACACGTTGTCAAAAAAGTCATTAACCAGAACAGACAAGCTGCCTAACAATATATTCAGAGTGAGCAACGTGGATGTCCTTTTCTTTATTCCTATATTTCTCACCTCAGATTTACTGATCACCCATGAAGGTGCATTTTTTGTCAAATTTGAAAATCCACACCAATCAGCTACAGAACCCTGCAGATGGGTTTTTCATCCTCTCAGAACATAAGATCAGAGAACAGCTGTTTTCATTAAATCAACTGCTGTAGTTACTTTCAGAAGCACATTTACCGAGACAATTTATGATCAACTTGCAGTAGATGTACAAGAGCAACCCAAGCAAGGATAGGACAATAAGCAGAATATTTCAAAACAGCCTGGGAGTTTTTTCCTTTTTTCTTTTTTAAAGCAATGTGTGGAAATCACAGGAAGAGAAGAAGAAAGTAAAACAAACATAAATACCCCACACCACACCCTGTATTTGTTATCAGCATTTCAACAGAAGTCTTAGGCAGTCAGCATTCTCTATGAATCAAACCAGAAATTTAAAGAACACAGCTAAAACCTTAAAACAATCTCTCAGTTCAAGTTTACTGATCACAAACTGTAAAAGTTTACAAACTGATTAAATATTTCAAGTTGATATCAGAATACTGCATTAATACTGGGGTTTTCCCCAATAGAAAAAAAGTTCTTCATTCCTTACCTCATCATCTTTATACCAGGACAAGCTCTCTGCAGTCAGAACGAACCAGTATTCCTTGGATCCTCCTTTCATGATGCCAATGTTGTTGATGGTGAGCCAGCCTTTCCGGATGACCTATGCAGAGGTGCAGTCAGGTACAAGTTCAGTTCATTAGTCACATGACAGAGTTCTGCTGCTGCATTCATTCTTTTAAATAAATATTTGCTAAATGAAACAAGAACAGGTGCATTTTTTCAGTCTCTGGGAAATTCAAGAGGTTTTGCAGGTTTC
>WAAG01038166.1:0-13423 GCA_013390105.1 Tichodroma muraria | reverse complement strand
AGGATGACAAGAACAAAGCAATGCACTTCAGGCAGGGATGTCAGCTGCCCAAATGTGAAATGCACAATGACTAGTTTTTTAGGGGCTGAATATGTCAAGGGAAAAAAAGCTTCACCCTGATATATGAGTGGGGGCTGTCCTCTGCAAAGCACAGCAAGCAATCATAATTCCATTATAGTTAAAAATAACTAAATCTAGACTGGGCAGAAGAGGAAAAGTTATGTGAAGAGCTTGGGAAAACCTGTTTTTATTCTAGTCAGANTTATGTGAAGAGCTTGGGAAAACCTGTTTTTATTCTAGTCAGAGAATCTGGGGGATATGTAAAATTTCAGTGCAAAGAGGAAAGAAAGAAACTTGCCTCCATGACCATGGTGGGAAGACAAGAAATGAGGGAAGGACTGCTTGGGAGGTTGCACAGGGAGGGAGAAGTGTCTGTCACCAGGATGTGTTTACAAATACCTGTCAACAGTAGATTAGCTATAGTAAGAGATGCTTTGGACTCCTCAGGATCCCTATCAGCCCAATTTCAATGCACATTTCTCTGCATATAGAAGGATACAATAACCACATTGGGGTTCTGGTTTATCAGGTACACTTACACAGGCAATGTCTCTGGTCTCATCATTTTTGTCACATTTTTGACATAGCAGGAAGTGCTAAGCAATTGGCGTATTGCCTTGGCCAGATTTGTTGCATCTTCTGGAGCCACATTTAGTCAAAATTCCAAAGAAGCAATTACTCTTTATAGTAATAAATAAATATATATACTGGCCTAGTAAGATTTAACAGGTAACATGTAACAATATGTTAATTATTGAAACTACTTATGTAATTCAAATGGATACTTCTTTTCAACACTGTCCTCCAAACACCTGATATAATGTAGAGGTCTGGACTTCAAATTCAGACCATACCCTAGCAATGAGCACAGTGAGAGCTGAATCCGTCTGTGTGTACACAGGAGAGTGCAAAGGGAAAACCTGTGCAAACCTAGAGGGCCCAGCTCCACTCAGCTTCACTTGCTACTGCAAGCCTGGACAGTCCCTCACCATTCCCCTGCTGCATACACATCCCCATGAAATGAAAGTGAAATATGAGCATGTTTTTCTTCATTTACCTGCACACTGGTTTTGGAGCTGGCCCAGCTCCCGAGGGATTGCACTCCTGGAAGATGTAGTTACACAGCAGAGACTCAGCAGCCGGTTGGCAGAATGAACTCACCATTTTCAGTTCAGTCCAGGCAGTGTGCACAAGCAGCTCTTGGGTCTCCTCTGGGTCAGCATACGAGGAGTTGAAGAAAACAAGAGCATTCTTCGCCAAGATAGCACTACACACCTCACCTCTGTATGTGCTGCAGTAGCCTGCATCACCCTTGTACAGCTTGCTGTCGAGGACAAGAGCACACGCGCACACTCACAGTAAGCTCACAGATCTAAACAGCTGCATGAGCACAATGGCCCTGTTTCTGAATAAAGTGGTATGTGTTAGGCTAACAAAGGGCAGAAGAGATGGTAGGTGTTGATAACTACTAAAACCAGCTAATATAATCCAAGAATGAAACTTCTGCAAGGTACCCTGCTGCCAGCCCAGGTGAGCTCCATGGATGAGGCTCTGACCAAGTGTTGTTAACATTATAAGTGGACTAAACACTGAGCAGTCATACAGACCCATGAGCTAGCATGGCCCCTTACCCTGCCCCTAGGCTCTAATGGGTAAATATTTTACTTTCCTGCTTCCCTGCAGCAGGGATCAGTCATGCTGCTTGTTGCAGTCCTGTGAGAACTCAGGATTTTTCACTCTGCTGTATAACAAGAGTTAAATTTAAGATACACTTGATGAACAGGAGCCAGGTAAGTTCAACCCAACATGTGCCAGGGTATTTTTCACAAGATCAGACCAAGCTCCTGCCTGCCTTTCCTCAGCTCCTGCATCACTCCTGACCCTGCCTATCTTCCACACCTTTAGCTGGGGGACTCAGAGATGAGGAAGCCACAAGTCTCTCTCTTTCTTCCTGGTGTTTCTCTGCAAAGCACATTTTCTCTCTTCACCACATCTCCCATTTTGCAAAGTCCTGCCACGTAGCATGGAGAAAGAGCTATGCAGGAGCAATAAAAATCATAGTAGGGTCATCTTCTTTGAGGCCCATTTATTTATCTTTCCCATGTTACTTTCATCTAGAAGGATATTTCTCTCCCCCCCTCCCTTTCTCTCTTCTTCCCTGTGGCCATCAAAAAGGAGCAGCAGGATAAGGGCAATGCACAGGTCAGCCATGCTTCCAGTAGCTCCCATGGTCACCCAACAGCAGCAAAGTCTGCAGGTGAGAAGGTGCCCTCTGCCTAGGCAGCCTATGGGATGCAATGTCCTTGGTATGGGAGGCAAAGCTGGGAAAACAGACTCCCTGTGTGTGGGGGATGGCCAAATCAGGGCAGGGAGGAGGGCTGGGTGCAGCTGTCCCCACTGCTCATTCGGTCAGTGTAACTGGGGTCAGAGAGTTCAATTCACAACACGCCAACCATTTGGAGCAGTCAACAGAGCTATTTGTATCTCTGCCTTTTATTCCTTTCCCCTGTCCAAATAATCACCCATTGTTAACTCTGGGGTTTCTTGCTGTTCTTTCTTCGGAAAGCTGGAGGTACATGGACAAGAGATTACACAGGATGCTCACATTACTGTTCTTCAGATGCTGTTCTCTGCAGATGACACTCCCTGGCCTTGTTTTAGTTCTATTTTGGGTTCCATGTGAAATTTTTCTTTAATTTTTTTTTTTTCTGTGTCACCCTGGATAAAGAATACAGGAAGGCACTGATCCCTTGAGGTTTACCAAAATGGCAGTGATGCTCTGACACTGCATCATCCCAGGTTCCATGGACACACCTTCATGTGATACAGGAGTTCCCCAGCATGCTGCACTACTGTCACAGCCCATAACATCTCCCCAGCACACAGCAGGTTTCCCCAAAGCAATGCACTGATCCCAGCACCCTGCTAGAACTGCTCTTGGCATGGCAGGGGTCATGTTATTTACATTTTCCTGATAATTCCCATTGTGCTTAATCTGAAAGTTGCATCCTTCCTGTGCCCCAGGGGCAAAAGCAGGGACAGATGTGCGTGGGGCAGCTGTGCTGCTGACTTCAGGGGACTGCAGAGGCAGACTGAGAAAAGCTAACATTATTTTCCTTGCTTTCCTAAAATGCGCAAGGAGACACAGACAAAGTTGCAATGGAGAAGTAGCAACAACATGTTTCTCACAATGGTTTGTCACAGAAAGGGAACATCATGCTAAGAATCAATGTTACCACCTATGGGACAGATGGGCTGAGCACTTGATCTGTGTCCCCATGCCTGTCATACCTACGTGGGTGCAGATGTAAGGCATAAGTTGGCTATCATCATTGGGTTGTCACTTAATCACTTACAATCTTCCTGAACCAATCTTGCAAGCTCCTGTGATGGAGGCAATAGCCTTTGCAGGGAGTCTATGTCTGCAGAGTGGCAAAGCCATTTGCTCAGACCTTCCCAGGCTCTGCTCTTTTCTATGATGGCCAGAAGCTCCCAGCCCATCTCCCAGGCTAACATTCTCATTTTCTTTCCAGACTGATCAGCAGCATGTAGAAACATGGAAGGATTCTAAAGAGAAAAATCCATCTAAAATGTTCAGTCCTGCAAAATTACTAAGCAAAAGTTCATTTCTCATCACATGTTAAGTGGCTTTATTCATACAAAACCCTGCTTAGAATAAATATAACCTTCTCTTGCCCTAATCTGGTGAGCACCAAACCAAATTACATTTACTAACCATGAACAGGCAGGAGTTTAACTTACAGTTAAGCTTTGCCATGAAAATTTATAAGGTCAAGGGAAACTGTAGATCTGTAACTGAACAGAATTTCCTTCCGAATATTCTCCCCGCTACCATATTTCAAACATCCTTATTGCTGGCTTGACTCAAAAACACCGTTATCTACCCAAGTTTAGTCTCCAATTATACCTCTGTAAAGGAGCTCAGTGATCCCTTTAGGTGAACCTCATCTGCACAGCTGGCAAGCAGAAACCCTACCCCTTCATTTAAGAAAAATTAACCAACCTCCCTTGGTTCATCATTCTTCTCCCCCGCCCAGAAAGAGCCTCCACAAAACCGCAGAAAGTCATTCTTACCTCCATTCTGCCAAGAGGCACCAGATCCAGGAATTGTGATGAACCAGGAGAAAGAAGAAATGGAAAAGACATCAGTGACACTTCATTGATCCCTCCGAGATACATAAGTCAAGATTTTCATGCTAGGAAATGTGTCTGACAACTGTAAGCTCTATGAAAAAAAACACCTAAACTGTTCTTTTTTTTTAAATCTTCTTGTGGGGAAGAAACGTTGGCCAACACTGAACACTGTAAAGTGAGAAAGAATGAGGAGGAGGAAGTGGATTGTTGATGGCAGTGCCAGTTGAAGTGGACTCTTGAACCATAAACCCACACTTTTGTCCTAATCCTTTGGGTCCTATATAACCAGCAGGCAGCACCCTCTGTTTAAGCCACACAGATATCCATTACTTCAGGCAGCAGCTGTAACAAGTAGGAGAAGCCAGGGCTGGAGATGCAGCAGAGGCACACAGCAGCGGCTTCAGCTTGCAGTGCCGCAGGGAGTTAGGTAGTGCCAGCACGAGGAGGAGGTGCTGGGTATTAGCCAAGGGCCAGGACATCTCTGTCCTGGGAGCTTTGTGAGCTGGGACAAGGCCAAGGCAGACTCCTGCTCAGGTCCTTCCTAGGCTAAAAGCAGAAGTGCAGATGGGAAATACAGCATCAAATGCTGAGTACCTCATGGGGCAGAGATTCCTCTAGGTTTCAATGCCCAGTGTAAGAAAGGGCATAATTATTTTCTCAAGAAAGCAGAAACTAAGATGATGAGCAGAAAAAGAGAGATGAACAAGTGTCTGCCTGGTTAAAAGCAGGACCAGGGCTACCATCCCGTGTTCTGTGTGATTCCTCTTTTCTCTAACTAAATCCCCCTGCCTGTCCAAAGAGAAATGGGACAAGCTGACACCTTTCTCTCTGTATGACAAATGCTGCTAGTTAGCTCTGACAGAGGTTATTTCTCCTCTTTGGAAATTCATTTTCATATTTGGAAGATGTCTGTAAGAGATAACTCTAGGCAAGGCAGGGTACTACTCTGACAGCAACCACCCTGCTTTCTGGATGCCAAACCCTTGTGAAGCTGAACTGCCTGAAGCTATTTTCATTTTGCTGTTAGATGACACCAACGCTTGGTCATGGCCTCAACTTCCTCCACATGGATGAACTTACCAAGTGTGCTTCTGGGACACAAAGTACAAGGCAGCATCAAACATTCAGGAAATGACAGCTATGCCACTCTCCAAAGTGTAAGAGTATATGAGGAAATAGCCTGGTGGAGGATGCACTTGTACTCAAATTTAGGCCCCCCCACACTATCAGCTCTCCAAGGCTTCCCCTCTTCCTCCAGAGCACTCCACATCCCTTTCCTCTTCCCCAGCAGGAAAGGCTAAAAATTAATGGCCTCTTCTTTCCCTGCATACCTGAAATGCTGATGGTTGCTGCTGCTTTTGCAGCTCCAAAAGTTTTGCTGTGCTTGTTCGTGGCAAGACAAGTGAACAGGCCAGGTCGGGTGACGTACACTTGCAGTCTGGAATCAACCACTCTGTCCTTGACACTTTCTGCTATAGACCCTGCAGAAACCTAGAAGAGTGAAAGCCCAGAGCAGTAAGATTTCCAACAGAGATGCAAACAAGCCAACCAAGGAAATATCTAAGAGACAGAGTCTCAAACATCTAAATTAGCAGAGGAAGACGTGGCAAGAAGACAAAAGTGGCAGAGAGCTAAAGCTGCTGTCATTACTTTGGTGCTTTCATAGCAGCTGACTTCACGCACAAAAACAAGTGTTAAAAGATCTCTTGTATTTCACACTTCAGCAATACTTTTGCAATTAGGTTTCAGTTCGAGGGTCATTCTTGTAGTAGATTGCCTCTTCATGCCTTAGCAAGGAGCAACACAAGATGACTTTGTGAACATCCAGAGAAAGAAAAGAAAATAGGTTGGAAGTCATTGATTCTGGATTAATATAACTATTGCCATACTCTCAAAACTGTCATGAGCAAAGAAAGTGCTCTGGCTCCAGTACTTCAGCAGCAATGTGGTAGATTTTCTTATCTCACAACTAGAAATATGGAAGGGGCTGCAAATATGATGATTTTGGCCAGCTCTTTTCCCAGATCAGTAATTCCCAGTTAAATGAGCTTAAAACCTGCTGATTTTGGCCAGTTGGGCTTGATCTACCATCAAGTCTTTCCTGCCAACGTCGCATTCATTAAAGTAGGAGAGCATGGTACATACAGACTCTATCTTGCAAAGGCAGTAGTAAGAAGAGCATGAAAGCTCTAACCTTCATACTGATAGGGAACATCAAATGTAATTCAAGTGAGATATGTTGCC
This sequence comes from Tichodroma muraria, assembly GCA_013390105.1. Classification (NCBI taxonomy): domain Eukaryota; kingdom Metazoa; phylum Chordata; class Aves; order Passeriformes; family Sittidae; genus Tichodroma; species Tichodroma muraria. The sequence continues at coordinate 6,964 of WAAG01038166.1, read as the reverse complement.
TGTGGATCCCATAGGTGTGACCTGACTCTAAGGATATAGCAGATTGTCTCCCTGGATCTGCCCCAGCAAAGCACTCTACCTACATATGTAACTAAGACAGAGATATCAACCTGACTTCCCTGGAGGTCAGTTCAAATGTGCTTTCAATGAGATCTTTTGGTGAAATTAAATACCCACAGATATTGACAGCAATAATTGAAAAAGTAAGAAGGAACTCATCAGTGTTGTAATGTAACATGCCTTGTAAGCAAATTGGATTGTCTATGAAAAGAAAATGCTGAAAAGAACGTATTTGTTTTTCCTCACTTGGAGTCAGCTTGGAGTTGTGGTGAAAAAATGTTCATGGGAAGAATCACTAAATAATCAGATTGGCACAGTTTGTAAGTACTGCACCAGGTATGTCAGTTGCTGTGCAAATGGAGGGACCAGGGATATCTTTGGCCTGATAACATGAAATCAGTTCAAGAGGATGGGAGCCCAGGGGATATTTTTTCACAGATATCTCTTTTGTTACAGAGCTGCTCAAATTTAGTTTTAGAATCCTTTTCTCTTCAGAAACTTCTCAGCTAAACTAAAATGGTGCAGGGACCTTCTCAGTGGGAAGGAGAAGGCCTATTTCCTATAGGCCACCCCTGCCTTTCAGCATCTTGGTAGAATAGGTGGCTGCTTTCCGTGAGCAGCTTGTGCTAATCCAGTCTTCTCTCCCTGTTGGCTCCTCAGGCCTCAGACATGCCATGTATGGCAGTGCTGGGCTGGGCCTGTGAAGCACAGATAACTGGGATTGCTCCTTCCATCTTGGGATGCAGGAGGAAGAGGTTGCTTAGGTAACTGCAAGCAGTACAATCAGAATGTACCATGTACAGTGGAAAGTCACAGGCAGTGGTGCCTAGGACTTCCACACTGGCCATCTGTTGTTTTCTTTACTGGAAACTTCAAGATGTGCCCTTGTGTTAATTGATTCCCTTTCCTTTTCAAGCACATTTCCTGAGATTTGGTTTCCAGGAGTTCTCTTTTTGGCCTTTAAAACATCACCTCAGCTACAAGGAAATTAAAGACCTCTTCATATCTTCACACCTGGCTCCATTTATTCCTCGATATGAGGAAAACTACATTACAAGGTCCATGATGCCCTATGGTGCATGGTGGGAGAAAAATTAACTGTGTTTCTGTTTAGGTAGGCCAGGCAGCAGCTGCACAGAGGAGTTTCCATCCTCCTCTTTCAGGGCAGCTCAGTAAACTCAGCAGACTCCTGTTCTTTGAGCCTCAGGACAATTACAGGTCAGTGTTCAGAGACCATAATGCCACAGGCATGCTGAATCTTCAAATGACTCACCATTGCTGTGAACCAGCCCTCAAATTCACCATCTCCAGTCCACTGGCTTCCTGTTGACTCTCCCAGAGATGGGCTCTCATTAAGGTTTCCTTGCCCTATTTAAAGTGAGGCAATCTGGAACACTACCATCCTGGGACGGGGCTATGCCTTTCAGACAGGAATGGGGCAGAGCAGATATGAACAGTCAAGTAGTGCCCCAGGCAGGGGCTGAGCATCATCACATGTGTCTCAGCTCTGTGGGACCCTCGCATCAGGATCTCGGCAGAGCACAGGTCTGTGCTCTGGAGATACACTGCTCTTGCCAGGCACCCCAGACTCCTGCAAAAGGTTCAATTCCCAGTGGGGAAGAAGTCTTAAATAAACACCTGCTGTTGTCTCAAACTAAATATTGTCAGAAAACACTCAGCACCCATGGGTCTCAGCAGAGGCTGATCTGATCCCTTTGCTGCTCTGCCTAGCAACATTGAGGGAATATAGAAAATTAGCCCTTATCAGACTGGAGGACATAGAAAGATACACAGGGGGCAAGGAAGGCAAGACAGCCTGCAGAGTAGCCAGGGGGTCTTAATAATATGTTTTAATGTATGGAAAGAGGAGATACAAACCAGGCTGGTGATAGCCCCCTGAAGTAAGAACCAAGGGGATTTATTTGCCTCTGGACAAACAAGTCCACAGGAATGGTCAGGATCAGCCTGTGCTCAGAAGGACTTGGACTTGACAGGAGGTCAGAGAAAAGACCAGGGGCAAATTGTCAGCCTGAACTCAGCAGACACTCCTCCTGCCTCCACGCCCTGGGACTCAATCCTTTAAAAAGCTGTCAAAAGACCAAAGAGTGTATAAAACATGTTCACCTTAAGCACGCAAAAACTAGAAGGAACCCATGGCATCTTGGGCCACAGAGCTGCCATGACTGTGGTGCCCTGCTCAGTCCCACACAGACAATACTAGGTGTCAGGAAGGTGTTCAGTTCACTGAAATGAAGGCATTGCAATAGCCTATACACAGGTATGAAAGCCAGGCAAACTGAAAGCAAGCACCCATATTAAGTGGTCAGGATCATTAGACCACAGAATCTTTCCTATGAGACACAATGGATTTGCCTTGGTGCCTGCCACTGGAGAGGGTGTGCCTTTTTTAAGAACATGCTTCTGGCCAGGTATAAATTAATGACATGTTTCACATCACCTAGGTCAGTCTAGAAAATTTCAGATCTATTCTCTTCCTCAAATATGTTGTGCATAATGCTGTTCCACAGGTATTTGACCTCAAGACAGTTTGCTCTATCTAACTCCTTGGTTTGTGTTGCTTTGTCCAAAATGTAATTTTGCTTTGTTATTACTACCACATTATTAAAAATGAAAGGAAAGATAGCTGCAGAAATGCACAAGGAAGTCCTAGAAACTCTGGCTTGGAAGAAGGTTGAAAAGGTCTAAAGCACCCTTCATCTTGGACTTTCCAGATACTAACAAATGAAGTCATACAACACCCTGGAAAAGGGGGACAATGTTTTTTCAGAGGAGAAAACTGAAGTCATACAACGTCCTAGAGAAGGGAGACAATGTTTTTTCAGAGGAGAAAACTGCAGCAGAGAGATGAGCTTGACTCAAGCAGTTTGAAAAACAAGGCACTAAGTTAGGAAGGAATAGAAACCACTGGCGCCGACTACCAGCCCTGTTGTGCTTCCAGCTAATAGCAGTCCTCCAGCGCCAAAAGCATGAAAAAGAGGCACTTACAGCTTTCCCATTTTCCAGCCAGGTGACAGTAGGGACTGGGAGGCCGGTTGCTGTGCACCGCAATGTCACCATGGACCCAAAGGTGATGTTTTGGGATTCAGGAGCCTTCAGGATTCTGGCAAACACTGTAAGACAAGACAAAGGTGATAGTTGAATGGCAATGTAAAGCTGAGGTTGGTGCTGACATGGGAGTACTCCCTCTCCAGTGGGTTTTGATGTAAGTCACAGCTCCACCAATAAAAGCAGAGTATAAAACAGGTTTCCCAGTGAGTGACAGTCCTGGGAGAGAGATGAGGAGGAGAAAAAAAAGTATGGTTAAATTACCATAAATTACCAAGAAAAAAAGTGGCTACATTATGCACCTTACAGACCAAAAGTTTACCTCTGGAAATTTCTGTGTCAAGTCCAAAGCCTCAGAAGAGGTAATGTGCAAGAAAATCAAGAGCAAACTCTTCAGTAGCATGCAGATGGAACAGCTTACAGCAAAAAAGCAGCAAGCTACCATACTGCCCTTCCCAGGATGTCCTCCTGTGAAATTTTATCCAAACCATTAAGGACCACCAGAATGGACATGTGCCATGAAGGTTAAGGGTCAGATAAACATCTCAGTCTGATTGCAGCGACTAAGACTTGCCACAGAGTGCTGCAAACAGTGCTTCCACACAATAGCAAGATGCCCTAAGGGGAAAGTGTCTAACATCAAGCGTCAAGGTATGAGAGAATGGCTGACAAAAACTTTAGGGAGATTGCAGTAGAAACATAGATTTTTAAAGTGGCTTCTCATTTCTNTCCACCTGGAGCATTTGAGTTTTGACCTAAAATTTTTAATGGAAATGCCTGAATGTCTGTACAGAAACAGGCTCAATAGCACTGCCATTTCTTACCCAAATTTCTCATGCTTAGTGAGTAACACCTTCTGGACCCCACAGCAATTTCTAAAAGTCTGCATCAGAAACTTTAATAAGCAAGGAAGTTTCTCTTGGAGTTTTCAGAAAAGCCTGCAATCTTGTTTGCCACATTTATCTGTATGTTTCTCCTTATCAACATACCTTACCATGTCACCATCTTCTGCTTGCCCTGTTCAGAATTAGAACAACTGTCTCCACTATATGGGATGAGAAGGCTCTGTCTGCAAAATTTCAGTTGAACTGGAAAAAAGTATATGCTGTCCACATAATCCTTCCACCCAGTTCTGAGATGGTATGCAGCTGAGATTTGTTTTAACAAAGAGCCTAAAACCAGCTTTTGCTCATAGATAAGTAGCAGTAGGAGTTAATTTAACCTTTTTGCCATCCAATAAACTTTTGGGCAGGGGTTTTTAGGAAGATTAAGTTTAATGTTAGTGAAGTGAAAATGGCAAGAGGATAAATATTATACTGAGCTTCTTAATTATTCTGTGTGCTCCAAGCAATCCCACTCTCTGTGCTCAGTACCACCTGCCTAAAGTCAAAGCAGAGCAGCATCAGGCTTCTGCATCCCCTTATCCCTCAGTGAGGCAGCAGGCATGAAGCTCCATCATAATAAGCAAAGCTGCAGTCACTGGCCAGAGGTTTTTCTCATGAATAATAAGTAAAATGAAACCTTAGTCTGAAATTTTGCTTCAGGCCATTAACACCAGATGGTTATGAATTTGGACCCAAGTTTTGCAGGCTAAGCTCATAATTTTTTTTATACTTCATTTGGAGAAATACTAAACTTTGGGACCAGTCCTCCGGCAGCAGTTACATTCACATGGCTCCTGCTGAATCCAGTACGTTGGCTTCCAGAAACAGAATACGGCCCTTGGTGTTTTTCTTGCATGGCCCAGTGTGCTGCTGGGACCCTTGCCCACCTGATGCTGCTCTCTGACTCTGCTGCTCAGATCCTGCCAGTTAATACCAAAGTGACAAATTACCAGCACCCAGATGCTGGACGGTGGCACATATGTCCTCCCCTGTACTAGCTGCTCTCCCAAAATCTGCTGGGATCTTTCAGCCAGGAGGAAAAAAGACACACTTTGAAAATGGCAATAGCACAGGCAGGGTGCAAAGCCACAGAAAGCACTGTGTCTGGCCCAGCTCATGCCTCGCATGGTGCCCATGGGGAGGTCAGAAAGCTGCATTCCTCTTCCCAGGGTGCAACCCTCAGGACTGATCACTGCACTCACTGAGCTTTAGTAGCACAGCACTAGGTAAGCAGTTGTCTGCAAGCACAGGGAAGGTAAAGCATCAGGCCATTCTTTATATCCTAAAACACCAAATACAGGGCTAAAAAATCCAGCAATAGCTCCTAAATATTCACGTTTCTGGTAGCAAGTACTGCGGGGAGGGATGGCTAAATAAAATCTGGCCTATAAGGAACTAAGCTGATTTCCAAAGTGTGAAAGAATTTAAATTCCTTCTATCCCCAGTGCTATCAAGGGCACTTTTCAAGACCCTCAAAATTGAAGTTACAGATTTAATTCTTTACATTTCAAGGACTTACATTTGCATTTGCATGCTTTCAAATATTTTACCTAAAGTTTAGCTATGTACCTTAAGTACATAGCTGTAGATGGTATTACCAGAGGAATTTACTGGAATAAACTGGGGAGAGTGGGATTATATTCTTTTATTTTTAAATGAGAAATTTCCTGGGACAAGGGCCAGACTTTCTGGGTCCCAACAGATTTTGGGGCATGGCTGATTGGCTGATCTGGGGACATATTTTCCAAAGGGTTCTTAATCACTTTGGGAAACAGCATTACAAAAACAGCATTAGCTATTTCTCAACCACAAAATCTATGGGCAGATGATCGACACTGACATTGCTGTCAGACTAGAGTGCTGTGGGAAAGTCAGAACGGGTTGTGTAANCTTTGGCCCTAAATCATGGGCCAAATTGCTTTTTGCATGTGAGGAAGATAATCCTGAATGACCATCTGTATTGAGATGCTCCTCTGGGATTCCCTCTCCACAGGCTGACTGTGTGACTCAATTATATTTATGCATCTGTCCTGTATATAAATGGCAGAACACAGTCCCCACAACTAAGATTTTTCCGACCCCTCCTTCACCTCCCCTGCCCCTCAATTCCACAAGTAAAGAAAAGAGGCAAAAGCAAGGAAGAAATGGCAAATCTGGTGGTGGTATAGCTGCCAGGAAGAGGTGTGTGAAAGGCAGGAAGAGGAAGGATCAGGAAGTAGCAATAAATGTTCGTAAAATTCACATTTTTGGTGGGCTCAGGACCTTGTCTTGTTCTCAATTTTCCTCAGAGTGAAAATTTCCAACAATCAGGTGATCTCTAATACTTCTGTTACTCGTCTGCCTTTTTCTATATCCTCCTGAATGTGGATTTTCCCCTTGCTTGTTTATCTACATTGCCATTACAAGGTTAGCAACATTCTCATCAATACCTCTGGGCTCTCTGCATTGGATTTACCCACAGGCAAGCCAAAAAGCAGCTGGGGAAAGTGGGCAAAGATGGCCTAATTTATTTATTTATTTTAGTGGAAAATAAAACAGAGGAGCTGTAAATGAAATCCAGACAGCTAAAAGCTAAGCCAGCATGTCAAATATCCCTCCCAAGCCCCTTAATAAATGTATTTTTTTAAAGCCTTGGTAAATGATGTTCTGTGCACTGCAGGGCTTGCTAGGAGGTATCTGTACTGTGGCCAGCTGCTCTCATTTCTGAGAATTACGTAACATCATCCAGTCCAAACAGTAGGGCTTTAATTCAGTCACAGAATTTTTGTACTATAAAAAGATTAAAGCAGCATGCCCTCCCCCCTGCCTCCACATTGAATGGCTAACTCTTTCCAGGCGACTTTTTTTCCCCATGGTCTTTGATTGAGCTATGTTTAATTTCCCAGGTTTGGGGTCTGATCCCACAGTGCTGGCAGATGGCTGCCTACAGTCTGTGTAAGGCCCACATTTTTGTT